>FIZR01027792.1:0-219899 GCA_900060175.1 Ferrisia virgata | reverse complement strand
CTCTCTCTCTCTCTCTCTCTCTCTCTCTCTCTCTCTCTCTGCAAACGCTTGAGTCAACGTTCGTTGGTAAACGAAGGGACGCAAACGACGGGGGCGGTTGAGCGAGCTGAAATTTTCGTCGAATTTGAGTCAGCATAAAATGTGATTTCTTATTAGTATATACAGATACACCTTTGATACGGTAGCTTCGCTTATTAAAGTATAAACGGCCGAGAAGACAGATACAAAACAGGAAATGAAGCACACATGCACGCTAAATTGACTTAATAGCACGAAGGTGTGGTACAGTCAGTTAACTTCATAAGGGACAAACCAGGCAACTCACAACGCTACCCTTCTTTCAACGTAGAATAATCGATACTAAAAAGGGGCTGCTGTTACTAGATTATTCCACGATTCTAACTCGAACCCCAATACGAATGCCGACTTTTCCCCAACTACGCAGCGAAATGTTTCCCAGTTTTTAATACCCTATCGTAGTGAAAGCTTTTTCGCGTCTCTGCGCCTCCTCCTCCCCCTCCTCCTCCTCCACCTGCTCCTTTCGTTGAATAACTCACCAAAACCTTACACACGCACACACAAACACACCAACAAACATTTGATGACGAAGACAAGAGTACTCGGTACTGTCTTTCTGACGCGCGCGCGTCCCATTACGTACCTTCTTTCCTCCACAGCTTTATATAAGAAGAGGTTTTATCACACTTTTCAATTTCCTGTACAATAGAAAATTTTGATTAAGTTACCTTGTGTTCGTCATTTTCGTTCGATTATTTCTCAAATAATTAGATTTTTACTATACACACGAACGCCATCTTTCATCTGCCTAAGATATGGATTCTTCGATATAGTTTTTCTCATTATTTAATACATATAATATACCTTATCGATTGCTGCATTATAAAACAGTGATTTTTTTTATCACCCTTTGAATTTTTTTTTTTTTTTTACGACCGTATCATCGAATTTTGATGTCATCGTTTTCACTACATATTTAGTTCTTACTTCATCGTCGTCACAAGGTTTGAAGTTCAAACGACCCGCATCGAATTTAATACCTACACAAGTTGAAAATGGAGAAAATAATAATGATAAAAATGTAGATAGATAGACATTTTCGAATAAAATTATCTGTATTTTTTTTTTAAATCCTATTCAAATTTCATAATCGCATCATTAAACGAATCGAAAATAGGCGAAAGTAATAATTTATTCATTATTCTCACCCTTCTCGGCATTTAACTTATTATGGGAATCACTCGGATAAAAACGTTCAAACCTCTGCTTCTACTTCGACTAAACAGAATAAAATGGAAATCCATGTTACATACTAACCTATCGCAATAGTAGATATAAGGTTAAAATTGCACACATTTGACTACGGTACATCTGCGAATTCTTCAATACGGCATATGTCGGACATCCGGAGATCAAAGTTCATAAACAGGCTGAAACAGAAGCCGGCCTTTGGTAAACAGGTCGTTTTTATACAATGTCATATCGTATCGCCCATTAACGTGAACGAAACACCGCTACCTAAAAACCAATCATTTTCTAATTAACGCTAGCTAGCCTATATAGTAGATACCTACGTTGAAACATTACACAGCGTAAATGTCGTTGAATAACTAATGCAAAAATAAACTGTTGAAAGCAAGTATGAATATTCTCTCATTGTTAGAAAAGGCTTTGCATAATTACACCGGAGCAGCATCTTATTTGATATTTGCAACAGATGATAAAAGTATAGTAAATTAAAATGTAGTTCGAATTCCATGGTTCACGTTCAAGTGCATTACAAACGAACTCGAAGTAAAATCCGGAATTTTTTTTTTTCATTTTCATAGTCTCTTATGCTTGCCACTTGAATACCTACGTCGTCGTAAATACTACAGATATTACAATGAAAACGAGAGAGACAACAACAAGTTCTATTTACCAACATCAGCAGACATTTGAGCACACATATAAATGTCTTTCGAAAAATATTCCAGCTTAGTGCCAATTAATTCAAACACTTTTCAGATGAAAGTTCAAAAATAAATCACATTTAGCCAGAACTAAAAGTAAAAATTACATTAAACGTATCGATCGTTCTTCGATGATTTGTATTATTGATCGTTACATTCGAAAGTAATATTGAATTTTAGAATTAGAGAGCATAGCCAGGTAAACAGGGGCGAATCGGCAATTGCCTGGGAATTTCAAACTATCTAGTCTAAGTTGGTCCTTATGGTCTAAAAACTAGCTGGTAAACATTTTCCTCCTACCTTACCCCTACCCACCGAATATCGTCTTAAATATGTTCGAAATACGACTTCAGCTTATAAATTTATATATTCTACAATTTTCAACCGAATTTTTTCAAACTTGCTGAGACGATGGTCCATATCAACGCTCAAACCTGGAAATTTTTTCAAATTTTTTCGATCGTCTTTTCATTATGAACACGTATTTCTAATATTCAAAACCGAAAATCTGCATGTTGTTACAGATCTGTAACAACGAAAAAAATATACGTTAAGCAGTAGACCTATATCTATAAACATATATTTTTTCAGAATTTTTTTTCATAGTGAAAGACCTTCAAAAATGCGAAAAACCATCCTGTCTACTCATTTTGGCAGCTTAAAATAGTAATTTTCTACGGAATATTTTCACCCTTTGAAGTATGTTCTATTGGAATTATTTACGTTCGATTGTGGTCATTTGTACTCAAATTTATTCATTTTTACGGTTTTTGGTTATTTCTTTTTTCGAAAACATTGTTGGACGATTATCAAGTTCAAAGCACTCGCATAAAAAAACCAACCTTAAATTCGTATTCAGCGGGTCAAATTACTCTGATCCGAACACTATTTGCGTTCATTTTACTCAAATTTTCGAAAAGTAATTATTGTTTCAAATTTGTGAGAACCTACCAGTGACATCTCAAAATAAATTTTCTATTTTCCAAAGAAAATATTTCAATAAAACTCTGAATAAAACTAAACTTTACTCAAGCGGCAATTCTTTAATCGACTGCCAAAAATAAAGAGGACACTTTCATGATTTTGAATCTATTTTTTTAGTGGATGAAAAATCTTTTTTTTTTACACGATTTGAAATTGTTTTGCATTACCCAAGTAGTAAGTACAACATTGTTGTACCGCGTTTTGCGTGTACACAAAGGAAAAAATGAATGAAAAGGATGGTTTTTCGTATTTTTGAAGGGCTTCTACCGTTGAAAAAAATTCTGAAAAAAAAATATGTTAAAGATACGGGTCCACTGCATAATGTATATTTTTTTCGTTGTTCTAGGTCTGAAACGAAATGTAGATATTTGGTTTTGAAATTTAGAAATGCACGTCTCGTGATGAAAAGATAATCGAAAAAAATTGAAAAAATTTCCAGGGTTGACCGTTAATATGGGCCATCATCTCGGCAAATTTGGAAAAATTCGGTTGAGAATTGTAGAAAATAAATATTTATAAGCTAATCTCGTGTTTCGAACACATTTAGGACGATATTCGGGGGGTGGAGGAAGGGAGAAAAATGTTTACCAGCCAGTTTTCTGACGATATGAGCCAACTTTTACTAGATACCAAGCTCTTCGAATAGGGCAGAGGTAATTATTTAAATGTTTTTTTAAATATGTTACGTATTGCAGATTAAGATCACTTATTAGTTCATGCTCGCGAAAGTGAATTCTCTTCTCGGTCGACTCAGTCCTGTGCTTTAGAAAATCAATTTGTCTAAATAGTCTGAGTAGTTGCCCACTTCTACCGCATAATGAAAAACAACAGATGATAAGGTTATTTAAAATATCACGCTATTTTTTTTAGTAAAGTAAACGATACGTGAAATGTGAAAATGTCGAGTAATCGTAGTTTAAGATCGATTACACGTACTTTTTTATAATTAACAAAGCCTCATTCTACGGCATAAACGGTGCACGTCAGCTAACCTTTTCGAGAAAAAAAAAAAACATCTTTACAAAAAACGCAACTGAAACTACGTAGGTATAAACCTGTTTACAAAGGCTAATAAAACATTAAAGCTTACAGATAAATGAAAAAATCAAATTCACCATCGACTAAATCACACTGAAAATGATAACAGTTAGCAGTTACCAATGATATTATACGAAATACAGTATCACCAGTATTACCAGTGATATCACTTTATAAAAGTATAAACATACTCAAAAATAATTGAGGTCAAGGATGATAATTCGTGTACTTGGATAATACAGACTATGCACAGCGTAAAACCTATTTCTTATTTCATCCCTTTATAAGGTTAACTCGGCGCGCAAAAAAAAACAAAGATAAATTCCTTCTTCCTTAATATTTATATGTACATGCCTCGCCAAAATATCCACTTACGTTAGAGAATTCGATAAAAGCGTGCTTTTCCAAGTCGCAAACATTTGTCATGAAACAAACATCGATCAATAGAATTGTATTTTGCGACACCTTTGCCGTTTTTTCCCTCTCGTTCAAAATCGACTTTCAACTTATACCTTACTCGCTCATTTCTCGTTAACGTGCTTCATATCCAAAAACTTTACAAGCTAGAACAGTATTGAGCAATGTTTGGTAATTGGTAAAAACGATCTATGCGTCTTATTTTTCAACGATTTTTGTTTTATTTTATGCATTAAAAATCCACGATGAAAATTCTCATCATTTCATATTTAATCCACCATCGTGCATTCATTTTACTCGGCCTGCAACACGTTTTCAGAATTTCTGAATTTCAGCTACCGCGTATTTCTCTTATGAATTATAAGAGGACATGTTGTAGGGAAAAAAAAAAGAAGAGAAATCCGCAAACACTAAGAATTATACATCCAAGCGCTTCCCTTAAAAGAAGTTTTTCTCGGAAAAACCTCGTTGCTTCTCTTTAGATCCGGTGGGTACTTTATCATAATTCGCCGACCATAATGCGTCGCAGAATTTATATTCTAAATCGGTAGAATATATCTGGAAAAAGGTTCAAAGGGGTGTTGACTTAGTTGTCGAATAGAGTGCACGAACAACTTTAAAAAGAATTTTTACCCAAAAGTTCCACTATATTATAAGAGAAATACTCTTATAGTAATACAGAGAGCATTATAATTTTTTTTCCACTCAGTTCTTTGAACCAAACAGAAAAAAAAAAGAAAAAAGACTTGAAGGGGAAACACGATGAAAACTCCACGGTTCTGAATTATTTAATTATTCCAGTCTTTCAGTGCTTTGACTATGGTTTGTATTACACGTATTTGAAAAAAAAAAAAAACTGCACCCCATCGGTTGTTGGCTCTACAACATTACGTACCTATAGATTTATATTACATTCTTTTCAGTAATTATTTTTTTTTTTCTTAGCTAAAATGATTACTCTTTTCTTCGTCGATATACGCTGTTATATGAAAAATGATTCGTAAATCATTAAGCATGAAGTACATAATATACGTAAAATAAAAATATCAGAAGCCTTTGCGATAATTTCAATAACCTCTAATAATTTCCGTATTTTCAAATAAAACCATCAGACCAATTTTTCATCAGGTTATTCTCTTCATTTTTCTACATACTTAGATTTATGATCGCTGGAGTAATCAAATGATTGTAAATCAAGACTATTCTTTGGTAACCCCATCACGTAATCAATTAGTTTCCACTATCTATAAAAAATGAATTTTCTACATAATATCAGCCAGACTATCTTACTAAATAAATCATCGCAAGGGGAAAAAATGAACTGTCTCAACAGGTATACATAATTTTTGTACCCATCTAGAAACAAAGCCCTCGTAACAGAACTTTCCAACTAGATTTTCATGAAAACAAAGGCAAGATTAATGACCTTGGTTTTTGAATTACTTCGAACGTTTTTTCGTTGCTGCATAAAATGAATGCGATCGATAAATTTTTAAATACGTAGAATACTACACTTTTTTATTTAAGTTACTTTTTGTAATACAGATACCAATATGGCACATTGACTTTACGTATTCATCTAACTAAGGTAACGAATGTCTAAGAGTATTTCAACTTGGTATTTAAAAATCCTGTCACATCAACATACCAAATTACAAAAATTTACAAAACCAATACTATAACGTAATATAAATTCGGAATATAACTTATTTTCAGCATAAATTTTTCAATTATACGTTGTGTCACAATTTCGAAGAGCTAAAAACGAAATTCTAATGAACTTAAATCGCATAGAATGTTCCTAATGCAACACCCAAAATGACAAGACCGAACTACCGCGCGGATTCCAGTTGAAACCATTTCAAGTTACGGGAAAATTTATTTTGAAACTGCATTGAAGCTGCTTTAAAACTTTTTTAAGTAAAAGATATAGTTTCAAAGCAGTAATAAAATCACAGATTTTTCCCAATTCTGAGACGAAAATAATACTCTGCAGATCGGGGCCATTTAAGAGAAAAAAAAAGAAGCAATCGTATAAACCGTAAATATGTAGATATATGTATGAAATTCAACCGTCTCTTAATAGAGCACCGAATATTGCATTTACAAATTAATAGAATTCGAGAGATCGATAAGCACTCGTAGTCGACAATTTTTTGAAAATTTTACTGCGCAATTCAACGGCAAAGATTCATTTTCAATCAGCGTAGCACCGTTTCGTAGGTCAGTATAACGTATCACTAGATGCGTTGAAAACTGCTTACCACGAGTTGAAAATATTTTTAAATTTCTTATCTCCAGTTGTAGGCATGCGGTAATTGGAATTTGCATTCGTTTCGAGAATTCGCATGTAATAGAATATTACAGACACGACATTCAACATTTTTAAATGAACAATCAACGTTTATCGAGTTGAGCTAATTCAGCAAAAAGATGCCCACGTCTCTATAATATTATAAATCTTATACCGATTTCATGCGCTAGGTTCAATTCTTTCTAATTAGTAATTATTTATTTGCTGATGTAGATATAATTATTTTTTCACTTCGTAATCCGTTGGAAAAAAATATTTTTCTCTAATTAAATACGTATTTCTTTGTTTTACAGCAACAAGCATTGAAGAATATCGCAACCGGCGACTCACCATCTTTACATTTTGAACCACAAGTGGCTTTGTTATGCGATCAAAAAAGTGGACAGCCATACTATAATCAATACATGAGTCAATCCGGTCGCTGGACCGTTGACTCAAACTCTAGGTCTAGTATTTCATCATCATCATGCACCAATGAAAAACTAGACATATTGGAATACTGTAAAAAGGTACGAATTCGCATAAAACTACAAGTACATTATTTTTTTATTTTTTATTTTTTTTTCAAAGTATCATTCACGTGATACAGACGACGATGATTACGTGCATGACAATGTACCTGCTAATAAACGAACCTTCAATCTGTACGTGTCACGTAACTCGAATATAATCATTTTAAGCCGTCTCTGACATTTGAATAATCTTGCAATTTTCCAACTAAATCTACGACAGATTTATAACGTGGAATTTATACATAGAGGCTGGTTTTCGTTTGAATTCATTTCGATTATTTTTTAACAACGTATATAACCAACTAACCGTACATCATAGTTTTAGGATTTATCTGCGACAAAACAATACGACGCGAAATATGTACTTAGCTACTTACGTTCGGAATTATCTTGTGTTACTGTCTTTTCACTGCACAACAAATTATGAAAATTTTCAATTAACTAACCAACTTTCAAAAAGTCTATAAATCCACTAATCAGTCAGATTTCATTTCATTCCGATTTCTCATACACGTTAATCCAATTTCAAACTAACTATTTTTTATAATTCACAGGTGTATCCAAGTCACGATATTACAAATATTGTTGAATCTAGTCATTTTGTAAAGATCGGAGGTTGGTGTAAGGTTGGAAGATCCAAATGCAAAAAAACCGAATGGGTCAAACCTTATCGTTGTTTAGGTAAGTTTGTATTACTTAAAAACAAGAAACTTACGTACACTATGTACATATGTATATAGATATGTACGTTATAATGTGTAGACTACATTGAGTATACAAATTTAATACTAAGTTAATCGTTCTCATACTCGGCTCTCTTCGATCACAAATACGTGTACTTGGTATGTTCATCAGTATTCAGTAATCAAAGTACGCAGATATAAATAAAGAACCTTATTGAAGAAAGGTTTTAAACGTGCTTTTGTCCTTTCATACTGATAATCCATAGCAGACTTTTCTTCGATAAATACCTCAATATTTGCATTGGAAGTATGTTGAAAGTTTCAAATCAAAATTAAATTCAAATTTTAGCTAATCGGCGATCGAAGTGCTGTGAACAAATCTATTGTTTTGAAATGTAATGGCAACAATTTCTTTGACACTTAGTTAGCTAAATGACTGAATTAAATCATAATAATATGTATGTAGAAAAATTAGCTTACCTACTGCTCTTTTTGGAAAAAACTCGCGATAATGAAAGAAAAAAATACGATGAAAATCAAAATACAATATTCTATTGCGTCGCGTTTTTCATTTATGAATAAAAAGTGGGATTTTTTTTACAACCGAGGCCTCGGTAAGTCGATAACTGTTTTTTCCTCGCATTTTATCATATTTTTTTGTTCAAACACATATGTATACGCGACACAACTACTTTTAGACATAAACAATAGATTACATGCAACATAATTATGTATTCTTATGCCAATGTTGTTAGTGATAATGTCTATTATCACATTGCGAGTTCACGGGCCGACACAAACGAAAATACTCAACATTTTCACTCGTTTTTAAATTTCTTTACTTTCGTCTAATTCTAACCAGAAAGTCAGAATAAATCGTGATAGTGATAGTTCTATTTTAACATTTTTCTGGGTGGGAATGGTTCGAAATTTCCCAGTTTCGGGAAACAAAGAAATATATAAATTGTACCAAGATGTACCTACGTAAACCAAACACAGATGAACAGCTGATCACGTAAGTTCCTGATTAGTGGTAAAAAAATTTTTTGGAGTAGTATTCAACTGCGAGGTACTGATTCAACATTATCATAGGGATTATTGCCGTATTTATTATAGTCCGTTTCATTCAACTTGGCACTTGAAAAAACCCAAGCCCCAAGCCAAAGCTCATCAGCCAATAGACTCAATAGAATGTCTAAATTTGGACATTTTCTGATAACCTATTGTCTAATGAACATTTATTTATTTTCTTCAAGGCGCCAAGTTGAATGAAACGCACTTATTTTTGCATACAGAAACTACAAAAACCCGCCATAAAAAAATCTCAAAAAATTTTCCAAAGTCATCTTATTACAGCATAACACGTTTTTAACAAAACTGTTCGATTCGATTCACGCTTCACGTCATATAGAAAATTGCGCATCAAATCGACATAATACTTCTAAAACAAACCGTCGAACACCGGAAAAAGTGCTTTCAAAGACAGAAAAATACCTTTGAATTTCATTAAAACGCTTAACGTTTCACCACAAACTGAAAAATTTTTCACCTCGAAATAGTAAGTAAGTTCATGTCGTCATAAATTCCACTCATACTGGTAAATTCGCTAGCGGTAATCTGGATGAAATAGCTATAAACCACTCTTGTCATTGACGGATCACGATAAGCCTCAACTGTATAAAAGTTTTTTAATTTGTTCAAAATAAAACGCTTTTAAAACTTGGAGCCGGGTATACGACGATAGAACCTTACTTTTGGCGAGACTTTTCAACAAATCGATTATGTTGCCGTAGTACATAAATAGGTACTTTTGTATACTTAATCGGGAAAACCAAGCGCTGTTGTTATTTACTCATACTTATAGATAATAATGGATAATATTTTTTGCAGAGGGACCATTCCAAAGTGATGCTTTACTGGTACCGGAAAAATGTGTTTTTGATCATATCCACAATCAATCGAAATGTTGGCCATTCGATTTATGGAATCAAACGGCATCTGTTTCCTGCCAAGATCGCGATATGAATCTCCGAAGTTTCGCTATGCTTTTGCCATGTGGTATTTCCTTATTCTCCGGTGTCGAGTTTGTGTGCTGTCCAAATAAAGGTATGTTGTTATGACAACGCGTGTTATTCTTCCTCTGTCTTACATTCTCAATTTATTCGGATATTTCATTCATATTATGATATTATCGCGTTTACTGTGATTATGTCTTTTACTATGGATATAGCTCGAGTAATATCTTGTAGATATTACAATCGCTTATAAAATTTTATGTACTCACATCTAAAGGTACATTTACAACTATGAAAGAACTTACAGCGAGTAATATTCAATACGAAGTCAGCCACTACTTGACTTTAAAATCACGATCGGTTTCTTCTTCAGCATACATATCTAATGTAATACAAAAATTTGTTATTTCGAATGTCATCTACAAACATTTATTGAATACTGTATTGAAAATTCATACTTAAAATAAATTCCAGTCGATAATATCTATGCAACTAGGTGTATTTTCAAAAATGGAAATCAATTCTAAAACTAACATTATCAAAGTTTTCTTTCACTTTTCTTCATTTATGAAAATCATAATTTACTATCTAGGTACTGTAGTAACAGTAATTTTTCGCAACCATAGCTATTTGCTCTTCAACTTTTTCATTAGATAAATTAAGTGTTAGTAGGAAAAACAATATGGGTACCTAATTATTTTTTCGTTCTCATCTATATTCAAAAAGCATCAAAAATGAAAACAATGGCATAAAAACGCCACAAAAAACGTTTTTAACTAAAATTATAGGTATATGTACCTGATGCCTGCTTACCGTTATAAATTTCAAAACCTTATTTAATGTTTTTGAGTTTACAATCTAATAATGTTCGTGGAAAACTACCTGAATTCTGGATGCAAATTCTAATTCAAATGCGTACTTAATTTCAGATAAAGTAACCACGAAGAAACTTTCAGTGCCCAATACCATGTCAGATCAATTTGATATCGACGACGACATTGATGATGATGAAGATGATGACGACGACGACGACGATTTAGATGACAGCGATGATGATTATGATGGTTATGACGACAATACCATTAGTAGTAGTACAAGAGCATCGACCACCACTAAACCTACTACTACTACTCCAGCACCAACAACTACTACTACTGCTCCACCAACGCCAGATCCATACTTCACACATTTCGATCCACATGAAGAACATAAAGCTTACAAAGAAGCACAAACGCGCCTAGAGGAAACTCACAGAGAAAAAGTGACTAAGGTGAGAAACTATTTGAATAGCATCTAGGTACCTTTGCTGAAATGTTCTCCAAACGTCAATATTTTCCTTACGGATGCCTCCGGGGTATGTTTTACCAATTACATATGTATCGTTTACGAACAAAAATACGCAACATCAGCGTAATGTTGACGGTAGGAAAAAGGAGAAGGAAGGATATTTAACTTCATGGATTTCCTTGTTTCACAAATCTTATGTTTAGCGTTTTCCATTCAATTTCATCCGAATTTTATTCTAAATTCATTCATATTGCACTTATATCTACTCACAGTCATACATTTTACTGCAATGAAAAACCTTATACACTGAAGTTACCTATTAGCTTTACGTACTTTGAAGAGTACTTTGCTACCTATTTTCCTTGAAATAAAAAATCATCATATTTCATATCAATGGTTTTTATTCTGTTCTCTTCGCAGGTAATGAAAGACTGGTCCGATCTAGAAGAACGTTATCAAGAAATGAGATTAAAAGACCCACACATGGCTGAAGAATTTAAACAAAGAATGACGCTGAGATTCCAACAAACCGTACAAGCTTTAGAAGAAGAAGAAGCAGCGGAAAAACATCAGCTAGTTGCCATGCACCAACAACGTATCAGCGCACATATTAATCAACGTAAAAAAGACGCCATGAATTGTTATACACGTGCCTTGAATGACAATCCGCCAAATGTACGACAGCTCGCATTTAATTAATTTTAAACAAAACAAACAATTGAATACGTAGCTTAATTAGATATGTCTTTCTGTTTAATTTAACTTTGTATTTTTTTATAGACACATCGGGTACAAAAATGCCTGCAAAAACTTCTCAGATCATTGCACAAAGATCGTCACCATACCATCACTCATTACCGTCACTTACTAATGACCAGCGTTGAACAAGCTGATCGCGAAAGAGCCATTACTTTGGAACATTTAGTCGATATCGATCATATGGTAAATCAGAGTCTTCAAATGCTCGAAAGGTAACTATCATAAATTTCGATGTATATTAGATTTTAATGGGTAGGTATGTACATAGGTACTTTTTGTAAATCAATCATAAAGAAAGCATCCTGCAACTGTGAAAGAATTTTAATTAAATGAATAAATAAATGGCTCATTTCAATTCAGAATTAAAAAAAAATAGCGTTGAATAAGTTGGCTACCCATTGAACCCTTCGATACGCAGTGAATACACATAATCAACGCGGCTAATGCAATAAAATAGTTATTAGGGTCACGCAACCATATAGCTATCTACTGATTGAAATAATTATATTGCAAAAATTTACATGGTCAATTTTCCACGTCTAAAATGATTTTCTATTAATTGGGGTTGAAAATCTATTAAGAGAAGGTAAATTACATGTTAAATAGAATTTTCCCTGATGAAAAGTGAAATTTTGTTCTGTTGAAAAAAAATTGTATTGGTACTTAATAATATTATTTGATCAATAGATTAGGTTCATTATTATAATTTTATTTTTTCGAAATGTCCTCTTTTATCCGACGAACATATATTCTGTATTTTGACTATTACAACAAACTACAGGTAGATCTTAAGCACTTCCGTGATAGTAACTTACGCCCTCTGTTTGCACATTTATTCGTTTTTAGAAGAAACTATTCATAGATCCACGAAACGTGCTTAAGTATTTTTTTTAATAGTGATAATTCATGGTAGAAATTTCAATTTTTTAGGTATCCATCAATTTCTGGCAAAATTTCTAAATTGATGTCAGATTACGTACAAGCCTTACGTAGTAAAGACGAAACTCCCGGAACTCTTCCAGCAATGACACGGGAAGCTGAAGCAGCCATTTTAGATAAGTATAAAGACGAAGTGATCGCAGCTCAAGAAGGTACACAGATTTTCTCATCATCTTTGGTGCATTGAAGAATGACTGATAATAATTTTGATTTTACAGACAAAGAACGTGAGCGTATTTTAGAAAAACAACGTAAGGAAGCTTTGAAATACGACAAAGTTGAAATAAAAGGTGACGAAGCACGTGCTGACGAAATTCAAGCTGAATTTGACGCAGAAACAGTCGTGGATGACCGTCGTACTACTTCACAGTCATCTACTACTACTCCATCAACAATTACTTTCCAGCCAGTAATGATTGAACATCATGATACACAACCACGTGTAGCACATGCTCTTAACCATGACCTCGCTCATGGGGAACCGGTTAGTTTTAATAGAATTAGTATACGTTTCGTTTAGGTAACGGCATTTGAGACAATATCAATGAGTTTTTTCATGATCATCTATATAGATATACGCCATTAAAACTGATGCAAGTAGCAGTCGTAACCCTAAGAATTTATATTTCACCCTTGCATTTACTGCGTTCACGTTGATGGCCGTAATATTAGTTGGAGTCGCTGTTGTAAGACGAAGAAATGCCAGACTACCACAAAATCAGGTATAAAAATGCAGTTTCCGATATTATCACACATATCTATTGTAAAAATATCTCCGTTAAATTTGAAGATCTCGGGCGTCGTAAACTTATATTCAAATTCAATGCATAAATCATTATTTCGTTAATTACTAGTACCTAATAATGATCGATAATTGTTAATTTTACAGGGATTTATCGAAGTAGATCAAGCTATAACTCCAGAAGAACGTCATGTTGCCAATATGCAAATCAATGGTTATGAAACTCCTACATATAAATATTTCGAAGTTAAGGAATAAACCAAAAAACAAAACGAATACATTTATGTAACTGTTTAATTTTTTGTAAGTCTACTTATTTTATACCTACTTTCGAAATTGATTGTGGAAGTATGAAAAACATTTCGTTTAGAAAATTGTCTACTGGACATATTGTTAGATTTTCTATATAATATATTAAGGTATAAGAATGAATTTTTTGTTCGTTGCGTCGTTATACGTTCTTTTAAACCATTTCCGTCTAGTCTTTCGTTTTTAATTTTGTGCGCAGAAAATACAGGTCATGGTCATCAATTCAAAATCTTCATCGAGGTAGTAATTTTTTCGCCGTATGAAAATGCATTGAAGATGAATTATAAATATATCAAATGCACTTACTTCATGAATTTTATTTATCAATAATTTAAGACAGAAAATCCCGATTTATTAGAGAAAAATTTATCATCCGTGCACTAATTCAGAATTAATTTGAAAAAATATTCTGATAGAAAACGAAATTTATCATTAAACCAATTTTATCAATAAGTTGATTTTAAGAGAATTTTTGTATCGATTTAATTCTATTATATTCTTATAAAAATTTAAGTATATATCCTATTTATTTTCAGGTTTTAACATGTGTGTGATAATTAATAACTGAAAACGTAGCCGTATCTGATGGTGTATAATATTTGGATAATTAGTTAGATATCAGGAACAATACTTATTTAGTAGTATTTATTGTTTTATCTAAAATCACAACTTATCAAATGTGAAATTAGGTTCTCTTTGTAGAAACAATAGTATAATTTCATGAAATACATATGGTTATGGAACTTTTGTATGTGATGTCGTTCCTAATACATGTAATGACTACTTATTTCACTATATATGTACCCTAACTTTCTATCTGTTATTTTTAAATTTGAACCGAACGTAAAAAATCTTGAAAAATTACTTGTATATTTGCATTTTTGTCTTTACCTCTATATCAAAAAAATCAAATATTTTTACTATTACCTAGGAACTTTTTCCTTAATTTTTGATTTCTGCTTAAGTTATTTTTTAATTATTTTTAGTTAATTGGCTATTTTTTTTTAATTTTACCGTATATTACCTTTACTGTTATGTGCTGTATATTATGTAAAGTATTATTTTTAATATGCTTTCTTCAAAAGCTTTAACCTTGAAAAATTTTGCTTTCACTACAATTACGTTATTTTTATTTTGAATTATATTTTTGTCATTTTAGAGCGAAACCTATTTCACCCTTATTATATAATTTTTGTTTATTTTTTGTTCTTTTTTTATGTACGTATATTGTGTAATTTTAAGATGGTGATACTATTCTTTTCTTCTTTTCATCCACTTCTCTCCGAAGTCTCCGATAAGTAAACATAATGGAAATAGTATCATTTTAGTATCATTCGTACTCTGGCCAATATTGCAAATGTATTTACCATACCTATTTGAATTTATAAAATGTTGAGAGCGAAAGATGTACTAATAAGAAATTTTGTTTGTTAAATGTTGCAATATTAATTTTTTAATAGCAGTGACGTTAAATCTGCTATGCTTGATATGCAATGATATAATAAATTTTTACTAATAAAACTTATATAACTTCAAAATATTTGCATTCATTGAACAGAATTTGTTTCGGATAAAATCAATATAAATGGATATTTGAAGATCGGATGAATTCGTATTCCTGAAAATTTTAATAAATTCAATTTTTGCTTCTAACAAAATTCAAATGAAATTTTTCTTAGAAAAATCGATTCAAATGATTACCATTTTTCAATTAATAGTTATCAATTCCTTTTGAAACATGACGTTATGGTTTTCACATTTTGAATTACAGCAACACTATTTTATAATCTATGCTTAAATTGATTTCTTTTACAATTTGAATTTAAAAAAAATAAAATTTCTTCGTTGACAATGAACAAAAACTGAATCAATTTCTAAAGGCTTGACTTCTTATATGTCTTGTTTTCATCGTCACTAAAACAAGACAAGACAACGTTTCTACAGGAATTGTCTCTTTAAAAAAAAAAAAAAAAAGTCAACATTGAATTGCCTTCAGTTGATGCTTGACAGGTTTTCATTTTATCTCATATTTTCTGTGATACTGACACCAACTTGAACTAAAAATGAAAAAAATTTATTTTAAAACTTTTAGTTCTAGTAAATTACAAAATTACACAAGTAATTACATATGTATTTCAGAAGACAGCTTTTCCCTATTTTCTTTTGATTGGTTGATTATTAATTGCTAGATCACGGTGACATATGTGATTGGTTGAATAAATGTCATAATACATAACTGGCGGCATTTTCAAATTCAACTTGTTTCTCGTAGTCACACATTCTGATATGTCAGCGCGTTAACGCAATAGTGTAACACATGCGCAGACATCTTTCAACTACCGGCGTGAAGTTCTATTTTGGTAGTTGCGTCGAAGTTTATGTGTAAACTATGTTACAATAAATAAATGTTTCGGTTTTCTTTTTATAATTGTTATATATTCAATGGACGTAATGACTGAAAAAGAGAGTACTTTAAATAAGTTGACAAGTTTTTCATGGCAACGAAAGCTCAATGAAAGGTAAAGGATATCATTTACTTATAATTGTAAACAAAATGGATCGCCTAATTATTTACAAACCTTTATTTTCATTTATTTTTAGAAATTCTTTTCCGAAATGTGTTAGTACTGATTATGAACACTTTTGGAAACATCCTGGTGGGTAAAGGAATCTGTAAGATATGCGGTGTAAGTACTTCCTATTTTAATTATCATTATCACTTTTTAGCGAAACCAAATTCCGAATCACAGCACAGCAATGAAAATAAAAAACAGTTGAAAATTCATCAAACACACGTATTTAAGTAAGTGTTTCTAATTACTTTGTAAGTTAATGTTATTTTTTTTATAACATATGCATTCATGAACGTATACCTATTCTATGTATTTTGATAAATATTCGCATTCGTTATCGCTCGATGGTTGATGCGTGACTGACGTTGGTTTTTAGTTCAATTGTGAACCATTTAATGAGTGAATATTTTAGCATCATAGTTCAATGCTAAGTTACATAGGTTCTACGTAAGGTAAACGAAAATTCAAATGATCGAGAAAATTTAACACTTGTGTGCTAAAAATGTATCAATATTTGATTACTAATTGGCTCGTAAGAGAATTCCCTTTTACATTCGTCATCTGCTAGTAAATGTTGAAAAAAAATAATCTAATTATGAAGCGTAGATTAGAGATAATGTATAATTATGTTTCTGAGAGCATATTACATTGATAACAAAAATTTTAACTCTTGGACTACTTTTCATGTGGTCGATTATTTTTTATGTTCTTTTGAAAACGTGATGAGATATACTCTGTGTTTGAGGTTTCTGTGTCTCGTAAGGGTGATTGTTATCGTAAATGTTGAGTGTATATTTGAAAAATAAATATTCAAAGTTTCAAATAGTCTTTTCAAATGTAAGTGAAATTTAGTTCCAAATATGACGAAATATTTTAATTGGTTTCTTGTAAGTTATGTTTTCAGTACTAATTACTTAGCTTTCTTTTTATTTTTGATGTATTTATTCTGCACTAATTTATTTCCTGCCACTATATGTTTACGAATCTATTCTTCCAGGGCTAAAAATGATTTTAAAGATATTTCTACGCAGAACAGAGATGACCGTCACTACGTCAAATTACAAACGAACGAAACAATCAACGACGAAGAATTTGCTACTGTCAAAGAAACTTCTAACGCCCAAATATATGAACGACAACTTAAAAATGAAAACGCATTCGGACGAAATTACGGCAAAGCCGAAAAAGAGAACGTGAATATTCATAAAGCTAAACCTAGTAAACAGATCCATGTACAGAATCAAAAGCATGTAAAACAAAACGATAAAAGTCAAAGTATTCGCCGTGAAGGATACAGTTTTTCAAGTAACTATGTTATTGAAAGAGATAATTCTATGAAAAAAGATCAGCGAAATTTTACCCATAATCAATCAAAAAACTACTTTCACAATAATCGTGGGCATCATCGTTATCAGGAAAAGCCTAATCATCAAAGTAATTATCAGCGAAATGATACCAAATACCGAAATAATTATCAGAGTATCCCCCGTCATCAATATTTTCATCGAAGTGATAATCAGACTGAACAATCTTCACCGGATTACTCGAAATCAGGAATCGATTATTCTTCAGAGAATTCTTCAAAAGGAATACATTATCAAAATGCTTTTTCTTTTGAAAAGCAAAATAAATATTGTAACACAAATGTTACCAGTAAACGAACTACGAAATCTGAAATTGGTGAAATGGTAATTTATCAAAATGAAGTATTTGCTCAATTAGACGAGCCTCTCAAAATCTGTACTTCAGACGCGGAGAATGTTTTCTCAAGAACAAATAATAATTTTGTTTCCAATCAGTTTACGAATTTTCCTAGTGTTGATGATTTCTCAACAGATATATTCTCCGATAATTTTACAGCTGGAATAAGTGAACCGATTCCTGTTTCTATCCCTCAAAAATCAAAAGTTCAGTTAAATCAGTCAACGAACATTCCTTCTGCGGCCGTCAATTTTATCGATAGCTATACTCCATCGAACGATGCTTTGATAAGTGATAATTTCCATGATCGTTCTTACGCAAGTGAAATTATCGCAACTTCTACACCGTCACAAAGTGATCGTCGTCAGTTGATAGATTGCCAGTTCACGCCAGGAGATATTCCTACTACTCTATCTTCCCTGTCACCAGAAGTGGCAGATTTTGTTCCAAGAAGAAATAGAATACCTAATGTTAACGAAATGAAATTCTCCAATCCTGTAGTGAATTTGCAAAATCATAATTCAAACGATACGTATTTGTTCTCGTCGCCTAACAACAACCTATCTCAGAATCCGAACTGGTCATCTCAAAACAACATTTCAGATTTCAACGAAACTATGAATTTTGGAAGTAAAAACCGTCAGCCTAGCATGCAAATGCAAACGGGTTTCAATCAAAATAATCCTAATTCAGAGCCGTATGATATTTTCAAACAACATAGTCCAGCGCCAGATACTTCGAGCAGTGGACAAATATTCAATTTCAACGGACGTATTGTGAATTTAATCGGTAAAAATAATCAAACTGACGTCAACGAACATCTTCCTTTTAACGAAATTTCCGATTTTAATTCTCGTCAAGATGACTCGATTGACTGTCCGTTTCCTTACAATTTCAATACAAATTCTAGTAGCCATAACTATTCTGAAAATCTTGGTCTTAATAATCAGCAAATGTCTAATATACTTCAAATTGCGAGCTTGAACTTGAACGAAGAACCGAGTTTAATTTCTGGTTTACCCAGTCAAACCAACGCATCATTTTTATCGCAAACCGTGATTAACGACTCGTCCATTACACCAATGTGCGAAGCAATGCAAAATTCGCGTGTGAACGTAATACAAGATTATTTTAAAAAACCGACTGCTGACGTTGTTTATAATTTTAAATGCAACGAATCAGATGAAATGGATTCTAAACTTACAATAGTCGCCCATCAGTTATTCAACGTAAACAAGTACGTTACTAGTGCTGAAATAAATGGCGGTACTGTTACTACAAAAGATTCGGTTTGTGATTTAAATTCCAGAAGATTCAACGCTGTTATATCCAACCGAAACGAAAACGAGTTAGAAAAATATCAGTGTAAAAGTTTTTCTCACAACGGTGGCGCTAATGCTTTACTTTCCTCAAATGATTCGAAAACTCATTACGAACGCCTATTTTTGCCAACTAGCATTCATACGTCTAGATCATTTGATTCATTTTCGCCTCAGATTTTCCCTAATTCAAACTTCATCGCCAGTGAAGAACAGCAGTTCAATACTGAATTAAGATGTAACAGTGGAAATCTGACTAATAATCCAGTGTTACCAACTGACTGCGTCTCCGTTTCAAATACGAAACTTTCTGAGGTAAACGCCGCGAATGATTTCCAAAATAATTATTTACGAACTAGTACGCCGGCGAGCTCTCTTGATTATCATCATTATGTAGGAACAACTACAATGACAATCACACCATCTTATAACCGCTCAACTTCATTTAAAAATGAAGTTAATCGTAATTACGTTAACAGAAAAATGTTCAATAATCAAGTTCATAATAAACCTGCTAATTCGATGACCATTCATGTCCGAGACGATAGTTTAGTCAATTTCAATCGAAAAGGTACGTGTATTGAAAAAATTGTTTTTAGAATCATGTATTCGCATCTGGCTTCTAGATTTGCGTTATTCAGTATAACTTTTTTTCGTAAAATTTTAATTTTCAAAAGTAATTTTAATGTAAAATCTATCACTTTTAGTTGCTTAATTGTTTGGTCAATTGTTTTAGTACACCATGAAGACTCTGGTGACAAGAAGTTTAATGCAATACTCGCAAGAACACCGTCTGTAGGAATATTAAAAAAATCTCCGAAACCAGTTGTAGAAACATCTATTCAGTTTCAGAAATCGCCTCCAAGAACGACTGATGTGTCGTTGAATGACAACTCGCCTCCAAACAAAAAGGTCTCTTTTTTACTTGAAAATGACCAGTAAATATTAAGACTTTACCTACGATTTCGTTTTTCATTGTTTCTTTTTTTATTTTTAAGTACCTAATTTTAGAATTTTATACTTTCCTTAAACATCTACTACGTATAGCTGCAAAGCTATGTGCAGGTATGTTTTTATTATAAAACGTACATTATTATCATAAACGAAGAACGAAGTATTTTAATTCAAAAATTAATATAGATATCAATCTATCTTTCTCTCATTTTATTATTCGTAAAGTCTATAGAATTAAATTTTTTATTGATTATTTTTTTTTACTTGAATTCATCGCATTTATCAATTAACGTTCGTTGACGATATAAAACCGAACGATTACCTGAAATTGCTGTTGAAAATAATTAGGTTTCTGTTACTATTTTATTTAAAAAGCGGTGCTTTAGGTTTCGAAGATTATTATCTACGAAACCTAAATTTTTTCATCTTTTATTATTACGATTTCCCTAAATTTGGTGTTTGCACCCTTTACATAATTTTCACCGAAAAATTATCGAGTTTGGCCGAAATTTAAAGTAAAAATAAAAATTAGATTTTCTCTAATTTTGAAATTTTAAATATGATTTTGAAATGCAATTTTTATAAATTTTTGAAGTTCAAAGTTTAATAAATACCGCTGCTGGGTAATAATAATCGGTTGTTACGATTTTAAATTTCATCTAAATTCGATTAATTTCGTTAAAAAATATGGGAAAAACGAACAAAAAGACAAGTTTTACCATGAACTTTGTATTATTGCAAAAGATTCCTTATTCTTAATTTTCAAAATAAAATTGTACATCTTTGATTTTGTTGTTGTGAGAGGTAGTTTTTTCTCGTTCAACTTATAGCGCCGTCTCAAGGTCTCAAGTGAATATTATATTATTATTACGTACTCGGTATATGTTTGGTTTGATTTATTAAGTTTGTATTTGTTTTGTTATCAATTTTTTCCTTTGAATATATCATTTTTTATTCGCTACGTGAGATTTTCTCTTGTAATTCAAAAATTGTATTCGTCGCTCATGTATCTATACTGATAACATTTGCATACTTTTAAATCTATATATCTTATTATTTATTCTTCGAATGAATCACGATCCAAGAGAGATAGAATTTGTTTTCTTCTTTCATGTGGGCAACTTTGCATTAGATACCATAATTTTTTAATTACGACGAAGACTGTATCATTGTTCATTTGTTTGAAGATCAGCGTTCTTTGCGATCAGTTGTATTACGATGCAATATATGCAAGATCGGAATGTAGGATTTGTAATCAAAATTAAAGAATAAGTATAATGTATTTTAGAAGTATGCAATTGTAGAGTTGTTTGTACATGAGCTTTGTATTTGGTAAACACCGTGATTATTGTTAACGTTGTCTGTAATTTCGCCGACACTTTGTAAAGATCCGCCGCTCTCATATAAATGCGAAGGAAGAAAGTTAGGAAACACGTTTTTATGATCTCGTGGCTGTCGAAGCCTTCAAATTGTTGTTACACACTTGTACGCCTCTTTTGGTCATACTCGCATGATGCGTACAACCCTCGGTACGTACTTTACAGTACGATTTGAATACGCAAAAAATGTAAACTACATTAGCGATTATACTACATGTATTATCCGATGTATGAATTATCGTTGTGCGACAATGTTGGAAAGTTTCCATTTTGTTATTTCTATTATCCTACGTATACGTAGAATTAAGTCGAGAAACTACTGAAAAAAAAAGGAACGTAGATCGTATAGTTTATTAATCACATTTTCAAATCTCAATTACACAATACGGAATAGTATGCATTGAGTATTCAAAATAACATTGTCCGCTTACTGTTTATCGGTTTCAGCGATTATTTACGATTGTAGTAAACGATTTACGACGTCTTTCTAAATACGATTACAATTGGCGGGCGTGACCAACTCATTTGGAATTGTACTTTTGGCGCAAGTACCAAATAAAAATTTTATCGAGTGTTTCAGATTTGATGGATATGATATATTTATTTGAAATTTCAATATTATGCATCGCTAATAGAAAATCTTTATATTGATATTAAAAGAATAATAATTATTCTACTCGTTTTCATGCGTCATTGTTGAGATCCAAAAATTCATCTTACGATGTACTTTTCAAAATGAAAATTTTCGGTTGGTCTATCGTTTAAATAACGTAGCCAACACTTTCGCAGGTATACGTGTTGTGTTGTACACGTCAGGAAGTATCAACATGTGACGGATTTCCTGCTTTTTCAAGTGAGTGAAATATGAAATATGATGGTTTCTGATAACAAAAAGTATACAGATGCCGTATCAAATGTGCTATAACTGATATTGAATTCGTAGATATGTACATATTGAAATAACCGATTGCGATTTGCATTTTTTGTTTTTATTCCCAACTGATAACGTTGATAAATTTTTTTGAGAAGTTGAAGAATAATACTGATTTTTCTTTGCAG
This sequence comes from Ferrisia virgata, assembly GCA_900060175.1. Classification (NCBI taxonomy): domain Eukaryota; kingdom Metazoa; phylum Arthropoda; class Insecta; order Hemiptera; family Pseudococcidae; genus Ferrisia; species Ferrisia virgata. The sequence continues at coordinate 196,945 of FIZR01027792.1, read as the reverse complement.
GATTTCTGCCAGATATATCCGTGTTTAGTATACCCATGTAAGCAGTGTTGCCAATTTAGCATGATTATATTATATTAAATATAATTGCAGGTACAATTTAGTATGAAAATTTTCGGTTTTCGCACAGCATAATTTTAGCATAATCGCTTTCCAATTTTTAAATCCAAAATTCAGCATTAGAAAAATGAAAACTGATTCCCAGTACACCTGTTGATAAAAAACTATTAATAATGAAAATTTCCACAAATTTCAGTGTCATGATAATCAATTAATCAAAATACAGCAAATTTTTCTTTTACACAGAGTTCAAAATCGGCTTCCTTGTAAATTCAAGTATTTTGGAGAAAATTTCTAAGAAAAATTACTGATACTGAAAATATTCACAGATTTTAATGAAACGATTATTGTAATGCGAAATAAGAAATGTTTCCCCTTCAAACAATTTCAAAATAAACTTTCTTCTACATTCAATTATTTTTGAAAAAATTTCACAGAAAAAGCTTTGGCCTAGTTTTTGGAATAATTTTTTTGTAGATCTGGCATAATTTAGTATAATCACGTATAGTGTAATTTTTTTCGTCAGAATCCATGTGAAAAAATTTAAAAATAGACAACTTGAACAAGTGTTGGTAAAGGTTGAAGAAAAAATTTAACATAATGAATCCAGCATAATTTTTTCGGACTTTTGGCATAATTTAGCATAATTTTACGTGATTTAGAATGAAAAAATGTTTGAAAGTTAGCAACAGTACATGCAGGCCCAAGTATATACAGGTACAGGTAAGTAACTAAAGGACAAAAGGTACGTGAATACTGTTCAACATTTTCTAAGGAATGGTGTAGAAGTGCGTGGTCGAAAAATGTTGAATTTTGTGTCTAGTATAAAGCTAGCATAGTTTAAGAGCTAGTCTCATAATGAATGTAAATAACACCTAATGAGTGCGATAAATTCGTATGATTACGTTTAGATTTATTCTTCACCATCTTGGAAACAAATTTAATGCAAGTGTAGAATTTTAAGTTCTTCTTAATTTGCAGACACGCACTAATGAAAAACGAAACTAAAATAAAAATTTGAAAATTCATTTCCTAGTTGAAAATGTTTGCTAATTTTTAAATTCTGGCGTAAGAGGGAACTTTATACTTCCAATGATTTAATTATTCAAATTGATGACAATAATGAATCCAGTTCAATGTGAAATAAAACGTTCTAATATTTTATGGATGGCGAACAATTTTATTGTCTGTAGCAAATTAGCAATTTACTATTTGTGCGTATACGCGCGTTAAATAGACACCAAATCAAGTCGAAACGATTCGATTCTTTTCGAAGTGTAATTTTATTCGGTTTAAGATGTGTAATTACAGAAAACCGATACGCTATGAATGGTTTACTTATTATTAAATTCACCATTCACATTCCGAAATCTTGAGTGCCGGTAAAAAAAATTCGCTGCTGAATGTAAATACTGAATACCTGTGGACCTACGGTATGATATCTATATGATGAAATGATGTCATATTTTTTACTGGAGATCGATACAATTAAAACAGGTTATTTTACGTCACGACTCTCTGGACCATCCTCAATGACGTTTAAAAATGATTCATTCAAGAACCGGATGTTTTTTACGTTTTGCAGCGTACTCGTAACAAATCTAGGTGATTGTTTATAAAAAAAAACTAAACGCAATGTACGATAGGTATTAATTTTTTTATTTGCATTTAATTAAATGTGTCGTTTTGAATTTAAGTAGGTACCTACGATATTGTAGCCGTCTCGAGATTAGGTACGTTCATTTGCATACGTGCTGTATGAGTATTGATATGATACTTATTTCAAAATTCATGGTCTATGGCGTCATTATAACATTAATGATGCGTTTTTTATATTATTGAAAAAACTGTTGAAAGGTCTTGCGGTAATGAACTGTTGAGCGGTTTAAGAAAATCGTCTGTAGGCGTACCTATGATTCGAAACAGTAAGTAAAGTACCTACTGGAAATTTGGTGTAAAAAATTGTTTCCATTTAAACCTTTCAAGATAAAAACTTTAGAAGGATATTATAAATGCAAATTATTTAATAGGTAAGTATTTAAACTTTAGTGAAGTACCTATACACTTACTTTTCCGAGCAGGTTAAAAGTCATGGATGCTTTGAATAGGTATTCTTCAATGTATCTACTTCTACATCTTGTAAATGCGTTTATCTAAATTCAAAAAATATGTTACTTTATTACAATATGATTTGATGATTAAGATATCTGTCTGTTTATCTACTTCATTTAAATTCCGCTTATTTTCACTAAAAAATTAAACACTTAGCTAGTAGCTACTTAGCTACTTTTACCAACAAGATTTTACATGATATTGTTGACATGCAAAGGATGCCGATGGTAGAATTCAGTACTATACTTACATTTACTTACTTACCTGTAGGTACATCAGGTTTTTGAAAAATATCTGTTGAATGAAAATTGGTCATAATGACTTTCGGTTCTTCAACAAATATATATTAATTATTCATTAACCACATTTTATAAATTCGTACGCATGTGTACCTAACTACAGAATAAGCGGAACTCAAACAACAGGTATAATTTTAAAAATTTATTCGGTAAAAAATTTCTAAAAATGCCAGTCTATGTATTTCAACTTGAAGCATAACGACCACCGTGAACGCTACTGCGATTTTTCTTTTTTATTCTTATATGGAGAAACTTTATGTTGTAAATCGAATACACATATGCGTTGCTTTGAATCAACCTAACCTTTAATACTTATACACAGATTGACCATGCAGAGGCTATGTTTATTGATTTGATTCGCTGTACGGACCTTTCATTATATAGAATAACGCCTGTGGTTGAGATTTCACGCTTTAAATGTGATTCTAATTGCACTTACTGCACAACCAATCAGAATTAAGATATCAATTTCCATTTTTTTTTCTTCTTAGAAGCGTAATTCGATAGTAGCTTGATACACTATCCAACGAGTGTAAAAATGGTTACGCTATGGAAATGGGTATTCTGTAGTATCAGATTTAGACGATTTAGTATGTACGATTTGTAGTTGGAGATTGAGGTTTGATATAGGTGATTGACGTTGAATAGGTGCAAAGTAATGTATGGATAAATAAATATGCACTGAGCGATACATTAAGTAAGTCGTAAAACTTATTTAAAAAGATAATAACTTGGGAATAATTTTAAAAAAAGAAAGAAACACTTGAAAAAGTAGTACTGATCTAACATTACGGTACGTACAAAGAAAAAATGTGTTTTTTCCCGATCCGTAATTTCAATTTTACGAATGTTTATTGGGTGTTTCCCGAATTCCAAAAATACAATTGGTTTCCGCATTTTCGTCCACGTGTATACTTTCGTTGGACATACCCACAATAAAAAAGCAGAATTTATTACTAGAAAATTATTACTTTTCAGTACCCATAAGGTGGTAATTCTAAACTTTAGTAGTATAATTTGCAACAAAATATATTATTTTTTACTTCTTTTTATAATAAAATGCTACCTTTTCAGGGTATTTAATACTAACAGGAATTGATTTCTATTACTTTCCAAACTAATCCAAGGCTCCCATCACTTTTTCAGTGTAAAGCACATTTTTCCTCACTTGGTGCAGGCCCATCTTGAAACAAAGAAAAAAAATTTAAACATTTTTCTCCTTCAAGAAAAGTGCTAGAATATGGACGGAATTTTAATACAGAGTCCGCTCTTAAGATACTAAATATTATAGCATCTTCACTTTTAAAATTTAGAATTACATAAGTTTAAATATCTTAACATACAATTATACAGTTGACCTTGACTAGAAAATCAAACTACTAAGTCAATGCTTATTCTTGCAATTTTTTCAATGACTTCTTTACCACCTAAGAATTTAGACATTTTAATGAAAAATTATAACGTCAACTTATGTACTCTCATGATTTTAATCGCACTTTTTATATCAATTTTTCAATTTAGAAACGACCGTTATTCTAATCTTTACTTTCTTTTCACATTTAATTTATTTTGACTAGCAAAATAAAATTGTAAAATCACCTTTAACCGAACTTTTTCAATGAAATTCATATTCAAATCTGAAACCTTAATCAGGCTAGACATTCCAACATAAAATCCAAAAATCAACCAGTGGCCTTTTATCCATAATCCATAATGGAATATTAAATATCTTCATCATATGTATAATTTAATATTTTATTATTGCCAAGCAAAATAAAAATTATATGCATCATCATTATTCATTAATTGTTCTTTTAATATGTATGATTATAAACACATTATAAACTTATTTTGATAAAGTCAAGTTTAAATGTAAACACTATTGCCAACACTGAATTTTAATGCAAAATTTCTCATTTCAACATTAAAATGTTACATTTTTAGAAATATGAACCTCCATTTTTTGTAATTCATTAGGGAATTTTAAGCAAAAATCACTTTAATTGGTAACACTAGGGCAAAAACGTAACCGAAAATCATTTGGAAATTTTTTTACAGATTCCTTTCAGGGAAAAATTTTAGATCATGGATATGTAACGCTGAAAACAATTAACTATAGGCACTCATATCCCAATTTTTTTTAAGAGTTACTCTGCACCCAGCTGATTTTGCTTTAAACAGCGATCGCCTAAATAAAGAGAATATTTTAACCTTTTAAAAAGTGTGAAAGTCATCAATTTTTTTTAATTAACATCGAAAGATGTTTAATGGAGCATTCTGGAAAAATCGTCAACAGTTGACCGTCATCATTAGGCTGAAATCAGTGGACGGATTTTATAAAGGATTGATTTTATGATTTTAAGTTAAAATGTTTACGAAAATTAAAAATATTTTTGACATCAGTGAACGGATTTTGATGGCCTGGAATAACATCGGTGGATGGATTTTATGAACGATTAATATGATTTTAAGTTGAAATCTTGCGGAAAATTATAGATGTTTGAAGTTAACCCATCAACAGTGGACCTTGACCTTAAATTGATTTTATGATTTCAAGTTGAAATGTTGACATCCGTTGATCCACCAAAAGTTGAGTTTGACTCTGAATTGACTTTAAGATTTCAAGTTGAAATGTTAAGAAAAATTAGTTAACCTTGACTGTGGATGATTTATTGACTACAAGTTGATATGTTGAGGAAAATTAAAGATATTTAATAGCACATTCCACATTTAACCTGTCATCCGTTTATCTGTCAACAGTGGACTTTGACCCGGGTTTATTTTATGATTTTAAGTATAAATGTTGAGGAGATGTGACGAAAATTATTTATTGAGGAACAGTGAATAAAAGAGTTAAATTTATACAGACAATATAAAAAAAGTCAGAACTTATATTCTTTCGATGTTTACTCTGGGCGTGCAAAGAGTACTAATATTTTTAATTGGACATCCATGTCAACATTTCAACATTAATTGCAAAAATCATCAATTGTTTTTATGCTTACATTTTTTTTTTAAATTACGTTTCAACATTAAGTGCAAAACTTAATCATAATCATCTTTCATCGCGAGTTTTTGATCAAAACTTCAAAAATCAAAAATGTTGCATCATAAACGTTACGCTTTTCAAAAAATGATCCCCAGCCCTGAAACATATCCATGTCAAAATTTTTCCTAACAAAATAAAATAAAAATCATGCAACCATCTTTGATCACGAATTTTTAATCAAAAACAATGCATCAAAAATCTGAAACAATGTTCCCAATCTTGAATTTTAACGCTAAATTCCCATTTTCGACACTGAAACGTTATATTTAAAAAAATAAAATTTCATTCTTTGGAATTATAATTTGTTGAATTTAAAGAGGACCCTGGCTTATCTGTAAACAATGCTCGTTAACCAATAAGACGTCATAAAAATCGATTTTCATACATCATATGGGTTAATATCCATTGTTTATAGATAAGCCACAAAGCCAGAGACTTCTTTATATTAAACAGACTGTAATTAGGAAATTCCGTACAAGAATGACTGCGATTAGCAACACTGGCGTGATCAAAATCGTGGCATCAAAACGTTACATCGAAAACGTAACATTTTCACGGAATGACCCCCAGTCCTAAGACAATTCCTTGTCAAAATTAACGAGTATTCTTCGAGAAGTGCTGAAAGCTTTCCCTTCTCTTTCTCTCTCTTTCTTATCTTTCAATGTCTACAAAAAACTAAAAATTTCCGTTTTCGCGCAATGATTTACATCTTTAAAGTAGGTATTTATTTACCATATACTCGTTTGGTACCTTTCCATCAATCTAAATGAAAACAGAAAATTCACTTAACTACTTGAGTACTTAAGTTCTAATTTTTAGAAAATTTGATCTATATTTTTGGAAATTACATCAAGTCTTAAGGTATGAAAAACTTCTTAGAAAAGGGGTTGATATACATATGTCAAAGTTTACTTTTCTCAAGTATCTCTCATTCATATGTCCTTATATACAGTGTAAGTATGTATCGTACCTGGGCATTTTGCTACCATAATTGCAATCCGAAACACATTCAAATTTGAACGTACTTTTGTAAGTTAATTGATTGTAAAGTTTTATCTTCTGTTTTTTTGAAGTAGGTATAGTTTTTCGTCATTTATATAAACAAAAAACGTATGTGTATAAGAATAATTGTGATCATACTAGCATGACTGGGCTAATTTTTGAACACTTGGCCGTTGTGCGTAGCTTAAATGATAAGGAATTGTTCGTGTAAACAAAGATAGACCTCAGGTTCGAGTGGTCCTTAAAGTTTTTTTGACGCAAATCAGTTGTTCTAGATTTATCCAAGTAGATGATAAGTACACGTATCAATGTATTGAAACAAAAGGGTCTTGCTTCACAATTATCGAATTATTTTTTTTACTTTTTTTTGAATCTATCTTTTTTCAAAATACCTGTAAAAGAGTACAGACATAGTGAATAAAATTAATTTCGATTAGAGTAAGTACCTGTTTATTATTTTTTAATTTGAAAAATTTTACGTTTATATTTCGTTTGTTGTTTGTGGTTGGAACTCATTTGAAATTCACTAATATACACAGTCGCACACCAATGCAATAGGTATACAATAGCGTGTTTCAATGCAAACGGAGACGATAAGTATTCGCTGTATTTCAAACGAGGCAATTTTATCGATAACAATGTACCTATACCTAGACCAAAGTAAGATTTCTGTCAACGTAAGCGATTTTCTTAAACATCTTTGTGATTGTAAAATAAATAACTACATACTCATTTATTCTCTTGTAATTTATTTATGTTCGAAAACAAAACGTTTCATTTTTCAAGCTTCACTTTCTTAAATAAACTTTATCGCAATTGGAACGTTGAGTTTTGTATCTACATTTTTTTTATACATGTAGGTAGATAGGTAGGTATGTATGTACTAAGTAGGTATTTGTTTCAGAAATCGATAAGAATAGATATACGAGTAGTTTATATTACCTACCAAGATTACTAATAACAAGAGATGAAAAATTACGAATTATCAATCAAAAATTCACTTACCTTTAATTACTCTAAAATATCATTAGGATTGATAACGTTGAAAATTGAGCAAGTTGGAATTATGTATTTTGCAGGATTTTCGTTAGTGTATCTACCTACCTACGCAAACAAGATCCTTTATTTGAAAAATTACGCGCATTTTAAAATGGAAAAAAAGTTGCACCGTCGAACCTGTAATCAATACGAGTTTGCAAGATTATAAGTTGTACCGTAGTAAAAATGTCAATAAAACGAACAGCTTGTTTATAAAAAAAATCAGGAGTATTAAATCATCAAATTATTTATATTAATCCAATTATTCATTTTATTATTAAACAACCACCATGACGTATTTATCTAAATGTGGTTTTGGTTAAATCTATAAATAGGCTAGTACCTAACTCACCTATGCATTGGGAAACTAATAAATTAGGAGTTGGGTTTAATACGTTTCCTGATTGTTTTAGTACATTGTGAGCTATTAAAATAGGTATGTAGATATACTATGTATGAATGTTTCAACATCAGAGATGTAATATGTAGCGTCAATCTAATTTTTGATCTGATCCATTTTCGAAATTAAAAACATTTTGAAATGAGTAAAAAAATTAAAAACCTATGTAAGGAAATGATTCAAAAACATAATCGCTATCTACAGTTCTACACCCATAAGAAGAGATGAAAACTCATAATTCGTTCAGACGAATGATGAGAAAATACAGGTACCCATTCAGCTATACGTACTCATAAAAGCAAAGACAAGAGCACAGGTGATTTTACTGAAAAAGATCCCAGTCAATTTTTAATGAAGAAGATATATGACGATTTTAAGAAGTTTTGAACTGTTTGGAAATAGAATGAACCATTTTCTGAGCAAGATGCGCAATCTCCTACGTTCAACATGACGACAAAAAATTCTACAAATTTTATACAGAATATTTTTTGTCATTATAAATTCTATAGTAGGTCGTATGGTTTCGGAGTTATAAAGGAAAATGTTGATTTTGGGGGAGTAGATCAATCAAAATGGCCCCCATTTTGTAAGTAGGATCAGTTTTTAATTTGAGAACAATGAATAGAAATGATCTCTAGGACCTCCTCCTCAAAAAAATTCTCCCGGTAGTTGGAAGAGGAGGGGGATGCAAACTTCTTCTGTACTGGTTCCCCGAATACTATTCATCTCCCATACAGACACTGCAACACCAAGGTACCTCAATTGCGGGCACAGACGTGACGAGATTTGGTAAATAACTGCTGACATATTTTCCACTAAAGAGCGCTAATACTTGGCTAGAAAATTTTTCTTGTATTCTGATTTGATGATTTCAACTGACCTCAACCAATGAAAATTGATAATATTTTTATCAACAAGTAATAACAACTGTAAACCATCTGATGTCACATGACGTCAAATAAGCTGATCACCGTCGTAACTTATGAAGATCTCAACCAATCAGATTTCAGAAAAATTTAAATAAAAAAAGTATTGCCTGTGAAGTTTATTGTAATGGCTAAAAAAAGTAATTTTTCCTTCCAAGTTTCAGCATCGCTCTCTAGTAGGAATTAGGCGAGTAACTATTTACAAAAATTTTCTGTAATTCTCTTTCCGCTGTGATCAGCAGAGAGGCATCTTGGTGTTTCAGTGTCTATAATCTCCCAAAATTTCAGTTTCAGTCATTCTGAAACGTCTTCCCTTGTTTAGCTAATAAGCACGAATGGTTTATGGTCTTTACGCTCTTACTCATTAGTACGGGTACGTTGGTAGGTACTTGGTTAATGTTCATTATTTTCGGAAAATTTCTAATTAACTTACATCAGATGAAAACTAATAAATAATGAAACAATGCGTTATTCGTTTTCATTAAGAACAAAAACATTTCTCATGTTTTGTTGTTAAAACTTGTTGAAGGTGTAAAAATTCACGAGTAGATACAACGATAAAACAGGTTAAATTGAACGATGGATACGTAGATATTATAATATCAATATCGCATTATCAATATTAATAGTGCGGATATAATGTACTGTAATGTCCATGATGGGATGTGTCAGATGCCGATAACCCGCCCAGAAATGATCTTCAACTTGAAGCAGCACTTACTACCAATGATTTGGCAATCGATGCAACGGGTGATTTTTATTTGATGGTATTGATTAGGTAAATTTTATTCGTTCCATTCATATCCATAAAGCATATTATTAATATTCTTATACGGTAAAAAAAAAAATACATCGAATGTCGACCACCTACTGAGCATTAATATACCTCAAGGTTCGATTTATTTGCCATAAAAATCAAACTTTTCGTTTGTAAGTCGCGTAAAAAACTTATCAAAACGTTAGGTTAAGGTCTGCATAGGTAGGTATAGTAATTATAAATACGCTGTGATGAATAATAAATGAAAGTAGATGTTTACTATTCGGATAATAAATTTCAGTTTATACTCACTTATATAATAAAACACTTTTTGTGTGATTTTCTTCCCCCGATTCTCCGCTTCTTTGGCATACTTATCAGAAATATGCAAAAAAAAACGTACCTACTGTGAATGAGATTATAGGTATGAATGAAAATTTCACTCGTAAGAGTTTTCTTCTGATATTTTTACGTGTATGTATAGGTGTAGGTAGGTACTTCTATGACGATGGTCTGGACAGAGATTATATGAAATCGAAGCTCACTAAAGAAGAAATGTAGACGTAAAAATTGATGAAAAATTGAAATAAAGAAAAATTAAATTTTTTGCATTCAATTCAACAGTGAAAGTTGGCCAAGTTAACCAACGACATTATCTTATATCAGCTATGTCTGCTATTATAGAACTTATCAATAAATTCGTATGAATTATTATCAATGCGAAGCAGACGGGTATATTGTGTATGAACAATAATATTTCCTTTCATTCCTTACACATATTTTAATTGTGATTGTGCGCGTCTAAAAAATAAAAATACGCTAAACACTCACAAGTTGAAAAAAAAAACGAATCATGCTTATAGGTAGGTAAGGTACTAGGTAGTAAGTACCTAAAGGGAAAATACGCAACTGTTGGCAGTTAAAAATTACAATCAAAGAAAAATTTCAGTTCATGGCTGAACTATTTTACATTATTGTATTAAAGGCACATACTTGTAACAAAATATCACATGGTATATTCAAATATCATTACAAAGTAATTACTTGTGTCTGTTGAAATTGTTTTTGAAAAATGAAACACTCGCTGTGTCGACGTGTTGATAAATTACGCTCATCAATTTACGTGGTTATCTTTATTATGCTATTTTTTATCATACATATTCCTATTCCTGTTATCGCGAGGCAACGTTGAGAATTTTCTAACACATTGTGCGTATATATGAGGATTTGCAATACCTCAAGATATTTCACGGCGAGACTATCATACTTTATATAAATATAGCTAGCTAGACAAGTAGGTAGGAGGTACATAACGTATATACATAATAAAATGAATACATTTGTAAAAAATTTACCCGATTACGTTTTTTTTTTATCTCAACGTTATAACTTAATTTCAAATTCAAAATACAATTTGCACATACGTCATTATCGTTAGTAAATTATAAAATGCATCGTGAAGGATTCATTTTCAAGCTATAAAGCAAGTGCCTTCGATACCGCTCTTTGAAATAGTTAGGTATAGGTAGGTACTTGTACAGAATGCAAACTTAGGCAAGTAGCTAGTTAGTAGGTAGGTAGTAGGTACCTCTATCCGGTAATCATACGCGAAAAACTGTTTTGCATTCTTTGAAGGTTTTTCGAATGGTACAGTAACAAAAAAATTAATAATTTTCCTGGGAAAAAAATGATTTAGATTTTTACCCATGTACCTCAACAAGTACTCTGAATTAATCCTATTATCGATTATTGGTCGTGAGTGTCAGATTACTGGTGCGAAATTGAAAAGTAATAATTAAAATTAATTACCAGAACAGGTATGTAATTTTCAATGTCTAGCGATCGTATCATTTGCACTTTTCAACTCGTATGATTTCGTTATCAATGAAATAATCTCAATCACGAAAATCGTGGAGATTGAAAAAACGTTAGCAAATTTTTGGTCAAAATAAGACAGAAGCGAGTTTTTTGAAAGGAAAATTATCGTTCCAAGTATTGTGTGACGAACAAAGAAAAATTTGTAAATTTTTTTTTTTTTTAAGACAATGACCTGCAATATTTTGAAAAAATTTGATCAAATAATGTAAAGAAATCAACAAAATATGAATGAAAGGTATGAATATGAAAGCTATAGAATGGAATAAAAATGATGCTGGAAAATGTGCTCATAAATCTATTTTAGTGACTAAATATACACCATGAAACTGGTGAAAAGTTTCTCCAGCATTTCAATAGTACAGGTATACCATGGGTTAGGCACCATAACCATAATACTGAAATAAAAATTTGTAAATGCAAAACAAATTTAGTTTTGGGATTCTTGCATTATTTTGTATGGCATACCTATTTCTTCTAGATAATTTTTTAAAATCCGTAGGTACACATTTTTATATATATTTTCTGTTTTTTGAAACAAATCGAAAAATGATTCAGGGTCGCTCTCACACTCAATGTCTTACAGCAGGATTAAAAATATATGTTTACTGTGTCACATTGCCATCTTTCAATCATTTGGCCCTCCAAGAAACATTGTAACCCTATATAGTGGTGGTGGAGTAGAAATAGCGCAAAAAATGGCTCTAGCTTCAACTAATTACTACAAAACTTTTTTTTTCCATTTACAGGGTAGCGGAAGGTCTACTGTATCACGTACTTGAAAACCTCCACAATCCTCCCCCCCACCACAAGTCTCATGTTTGAGGTACCCCTCCCTCTCGTAATGAGTTTTTTATATCTGATTATCTAGTAGTTCAGGATTCAATTTTAAATCGCTTCGCAATGCTTTTTTTCAATTCACATAATTATAATATTTCACCAAAATTAGGTTGAAATTTAACTAGAAGAATTTTTCATCCGAAATAAGTGCAAGATGAATAACGGATTTTAAGCCGAAATAAGTTAATTTCTTGATATCTTGGGCCCAGTGTTTGGCATGGGTTTTATCTGGCTTCTTCCGAGTAGAAATGTAGTCATAAAATAATTACTAGTAGTGGTTCAGAAAGGCTAAAACTTTCAGAGAAGGCAAAAGAAATAAGTCAAGCAAAGGTACGCAAAGTAAAAATTAAAAAATTGAATTTTGCAGTGTGAAATTAAAGAATGAAATTTTAGCACTTTGTTTAATTTTTGGTTACAGAATTACCAGCCTAATTTGGAATTGAAACAGATAATTATATCAGATATATGATGACATATTTTTTAATTGAATAAACGTGTCGGGAAAGCTAAACACAAAATTTTACCTAAACACGAATTTTGTAAGCCAAACTAGTTCCTGCGGTATTGAAAGTAATAACATACAGTCTAAGCCTGACAATTAAGGGTAATAGGCTTCGAGCAAATTAGTCCAACTCCGAACTAGTTTTGGAAAAACAAAAATTTCAAGAAGCACTGACATCAAACTTGCAATCAAAACGAATATTAAAACATCAAATATCAATATTAGTAGGTAGGTTGAATACCTATAACTACCTATAAGAAAATAGGGTACCTCTATCGTCGCTCCCATAATTTCACTTCTTACGTTCATTATTTATCTAAAGTTGAAAAAAAATGTACATTATTGTGTAGATACAAACGAGAATTTTTTGTGGATAATGCCTTCCCTCTTCAGAATGTTTTTCGAATGAGTTACCTGTGAACATTTTTCTATTCTATAAAATCAACGCGTCAAATTTGAAAATGCGCGGAAATTCTCTATATTTTTAAATTTTTTCAGCATCGAATACCGACATTATTAAAAATGATTTTTCGCAATTGTCTATATTTTAAAGAAACTGTCGAATTTTTCTGTCCACAGTTGTTGATTTTACTTCCTATTTTGTGAAAAATTGCCACTCCCAAACTTCTCATTATAATCAAAACGATTGAAAATTTGAATCAATTTGTAAGAAAAATCGACACTTATCAGCTTATCTATCAATTTTTTTAGTCAAATCAAAATTAAAATATCGGTAAGTGTTCGCACCAAATCAATATTTTGTCGAGTTAAAGCTATAGTCAGCGATGTTGAAATATGTACGTTCCTATATCGAAAGTAACGTTGTCATCGTACGTGAATTGTTTATCAATATGTTTGATCTGAAACAAGGATACGTACGTTACTTGAAAATGATCGCTCGTGCTTCGAAAGATGAAAGAAACTGGCATAATTTAATGCTAAGCATAAATCTGCATTTGAGCTCAGTTAATGTTTTAATGATAAATATTAAATATATGCTTAGTTTAGTTACTAGATGAAAATAACCCTTCAAATTACCGATTGTGTTCGTGGTATCGGCATCACTTTGAAGCCTATATGTAATTCGTTTTGAAATAATAAGGAGCCATTCGAGCCATCTACGTAATTCATACATAAACTGTATTGACATTGTAAATGAAATAGGTAATAAAATATGAGTATGTCTATGTACTGATCAAAAGCCACATTTCGCTTTGTAAATTCTGAAGGACAAAAATAAAAACTTGAACGCTGCACTTGAAAGGTATAGAGGTACCGAATTCCATCTACTTTGACATGAAAAACGATAGGCCTAAAATCAATGATTTGGAAACATGAAAAAATCAACACGTGTAAACATTTTTATTCGTATCCGTAATTTGGTCGTCTATTCCTTTATCCATAAATTATAATCATGTTGAATTCAATTCAAAAAAACAATCGGGTAAGTAATACTACGCATACGAAAAATTACAACACATTCAAGTTATACAAACTGTTATTTGGACCTGGACCAGATATTTATTTTAACGAGTTTTTTCCTCCTTATGACCAGTGATATTCTTCGTTTTAATTCTTTTATAGAAAAAATTTTTCTACCAAATGTTTTTGGCGTTTAATGTGCCAAAAATACGTTTCTAAGTATATTTAAATCAATCCATCTTCGACATCTAGGAAGATCGCTTATATCTACGTGTACACAAACTATCGAATTCTCAATAATATGTAGCGAATGAAAAACGAAAAGCGAAATGAAATGAAACGTTCTTCTACCAAGTATATTGATATTTGTTGTTTTGCCATTGGTAAACAATGTATTAAGATATCCATATACTGCCAATACTTAATTCTAAGATAAAACGCAGTTCTGTATTCAAATTCTGAGAAAGTTGACTATTCCATATAAGTCTACCATGAGAAATAAATAGAAGATTTTTGAAATTTTGTTCGCTATAATCAAATTATAAATTATTACGAAACGTTTGTAGGTCTACTGGTACTGGTTCAGTTGTTTTTATAAACATAAAATAACAAAAAAATAAGAAAGAAAATATATTACAGCTAAAAAAATAACGAGGTGAAAAATTATCAATAACGGTGAATGGTTCCTTAATAACATTCGTTACTGCAGTTCGATATAATACACAATAACCTCAAGTATAATACAATACTATGAACATCTAACATAATCTGCCGCATTAATAACCACTTTTTGTAGCTGTATCTTGGCAATTGCCGATAAAAAAACATAAACGCATAAATTTGCACTCAAACACCACTCCAATGCACTTGATATAGGTAGGCGTTTGAGAAAAAAAGAGCGGGAATTGAAATTTCAAATGTTAACAAAAACGAAATTCAATTCTATCCAATGAAGTTCGTTGCTTACGAACGAGTCAGCCAATCGCGACACTACATTGTGACATAAGATGCTAAATTTAGAACCAAACCGAAAGAAGTTGTTGTGACGTATTGGGCACATGCTAAACTTGTTATCATCTGTCGACGGGTGTTTATAGTCTTTCGTTAACATCGATCTTGTAAGGTAGCGTTGCGTTCAGTTTTTTTTTATTTTTTTTTTCGTCTTAATTCGCACATTTAGTTCGTTATATTTCAATTAACGTCGTTTTAATTTGTTAATCAATTTTTGCATTGTTTTGCGAGTTTAAGAATTTAAAAGTATTTTGTGAAACAATTGAAGAACAAGTTTGAACCGGTTGCAAGTGAATTTAGCGGGTTTAAGAAACAGTTACCGATGATTACGATGTGTAAGTAGACACAAAATTTATTAAGTTTTGATATACGGAAGCGAAATTTTAATGTACCTTTTTCATTACCTGTTGAATACCTATCCAAATGATGCTTTGGAAGTCTAGAAAAAATACATTGAAAATCATAACAAAATACTTGGACGCATATCAACAATTAGAATTTTTATGGGATTTGAAGAATATGTACTGAAATTTTTTTCTTTGTACTTGAAGAATTTTTAAATTAAAAAGTATATTATAAAATCGTACTTATTGGCCACATACATAGACAGTAAGTATTGATTCCACAAACTTGTTAATACTCACTCTATCAATTTTCGAGAACATAAATCGATACGTCTTTTAAAAAAATTTTATTCTTGCAAAACATTACGATTTTAATTTCATGAAAAAATGAAGCACAATTTCATATAAAAAGTAACCGAACGTATATTTACAAATTTCAAAAAATTAATTTACAAAGGTTTTTGGGCCAAAATTTCCACTTCAAAAAACATGAATTTTAGTAGGAAAAGTTGAAATTGTCGTTGAATCGATATTTGGTTTGAAAATAATTCATTACCTTAATCACTGACATTAATTTCAGATCAAGCGAATAAATTATTACTCTATTTCGAGAAGAAAATATAAAAAACCTTCAGATTTTTTAATGCGACGTTTTTGAACAAGTTTGAATGTTTCAATAAATTTCTAGATGACGTCAATTTGAAAACTACATTGTATACATGTTTCATTGACTGCATGATAAATTGCAATAGACCACTTATTTACACTCTTATGTATATTCAGAAACCTACTATGTCGAATTTTCGAAGAAATGTAATGTTAACGAAGGTACATTTACATCACGCACCTCTACCTACCTGCGTAACTTACTTTAATTTTTGAAGCATGTTTGATTTCATTAATGCAATACAAGTAATACGAATTTCTAAGCACAGAACAAAATAAGTGATTTCATTAGAGCAAGAAATTTTATAAAAAATAACCCAAGTCTAATGTAATTTTGAAGAAATCTGCTGGTTTAGTGTTTTCATTCTTCATGAGAGGTTTGTTGTGAAATTTATAATGATTAATTCAAATTCAAAGTAAAAATTACTCTCATCAATGAGTACCGATGATTCGTTGTTAATTACTTTCTTCTTAAAAATACCGATTGATTCAACTGATCTGAAGAAATAAGAATGAAACGAATTTTCATTCAATTTGCAATGAAAATTGTAAATAGTCCATAGAATAAATGATACACGAATAAACATACTGGTTCGTAATTTATAGACTTAAAATCATTTGTTAGGTAATACAATATAACAAGATAATGAATAACTTTTAGTAACTTCAATGTATGTTTCAATAACAAATGTAAAGAACGAAGTTTTCGATGGAAAAAGGTGTTGAGGATATTTATATATAATATATTTGAAAAATTCGAATTGATTCCGAATTTATCTGCTATCTATCATTGTTTATTTGTAGCCAATGTTATTATTTTTATATGTCGAGAATGATCGTAGAAAAAATTTCAAAATTTTTATATGATGATTTTTTTACTTTTTTTCCTTGGCAAAATAATACGATTTTTTGAAATGGTAAAAAAAATAATAAGATTAAGATTTACAATTTTTAACTTTGAACTACCTAAATTAACTTCAAAATTACCCGATGGATAATTTTTTATTATATTAGACCTTTCAAATTATCATTAAATTTTTTTTTTATTTTCTAGTTGCATTCTCGCATCAAAAATAAAATTTTCACCTTCATTTTTTCATCCACAAACCGATATAATCTCAGTCAACAACATTTAAATTGTTCGACGAGTTCAAATTTGTTGCCTTATCGAAGTATTTTTCTCTCTGTAAGAACGAACATACTGCCAAACCATGTTTTTTTTCTGAATAATTGTTGTGAAAAATTAAAAATTCTTAAAGTTTTTGAATCTAACAATAATGATTTATATGTTAGTGATAAAACAATTTTTAAAAAGTTTAATCAATTCGGCTGGACTTTTTAAGGAGGTCGTAGATCTTGAGCATATTTTACAAATATATCTGAGTACATATATGTAAGTCTACACAATTCATGTTTTCGTTTCGAAAAACCCGTATGGATGTTTATGGTCGTAAATGGAATTTATACAATTCCAAGAACGTAAATCATGTGTATATGTGATGTTAAAAATCCGTATTCGAGTACAAAAATTAATATTGAAAATGTGTTTGCGGGTTTTTTTATTTGAGTGATTTCATCGCCCTTACAATTGCCTACTATAAGCACATTTGCAACTAAAAAATGGAAATATTTTATTCAATATCTCACCTGTACCTACCATAGAAAGAATAAGATACTACACTCGACGTACTATACTTAGCCTACATACCTATAGATATTCTAATGTACATATGAACTCGAAAATTTCATGCTAAAAACAAAGGTAAAAAGTTGAACAAACGACAAAAAGGAATCGCAGGTGCTATTTAACTTAATTCAAGGCTGAGGATAATAAAACGTTTTTGAATTTTGCAACTTGGTAAGAGATACTATTGTAACCGGTACCGTGCAAGGTCGCGTATTTCAAAATTTTATGGTCAGTGTAAAAATTAAAGATTAGTATACCTCGATTTAAAATATTCTTCGTAATTATACCTGAAGAAAATGAGCGTAATCGTCAAACCTAGCGCGTACACGGTTTTTTGGGCTTTAATTTATGATCTTGTACGGTAAAACTCTGAAATACCATTACCCACAGGTACCTATTCTACCTACCTCGTACGTTACCTACGGAATAATTTTCACAAGGAAAGATAATGCAGTACCTGATGTTGGTAGGACTTGTATTCGGCGCAGTCATATAAAATATTCTTTTAAGTAATGTACCATAAGCTATAGCCATATAATCAGACAGTGGCTTATTTAAGCAGGGAGTTTCGGGTTCAAACCTTCCTTCCCCTCAGTTGGGGTTGGAAAAATTAAAAATTGTTGATATTCATTTTATATTGGGACCGTCCTTCATTTTTTTGTCGTAAAACTTAAAAAATGCATTTTTGACGGTTAAAAAATTTTATTTTTCTTAAAATTTCTCTCTTACTTCGCTCGGGCACAATTATACCACTTGTTTATTTCATTTTTGAGAGTTCAAACCCAGAAAAACAGCTTTTTATACATTACTTATTTCAAAAAAAAAAAAAAAAAATTGTACGTAATACCCCAACACTAAGAAAAATTTTGACTCCCCCCCCCCGTAGATCTTTTTAAATACGCTAGTGAAGATCAGAAAAATATAGTTCGTGGAAAGAAAAAACGCTGCTAATTTAAAAGGAAGAATTTTAATTTTAGAAAGTCTTATATCCAAATTCGAACACTTAAATAATATCTCCACATGTAAGATATCGCGAGTACGCATCACCTTTACGCTCGTGAATTTTTTTCCAACTAGAAAAACGATTAATTTGAAGACATTGTCATTTTATCAACTATAAAACTTCGCGGGATAAGGAAAAAAAACTTATAAGGTAAACTTAATTTTCGAACGATAATGATAATGAAGGCTAAACTTTTAATTTATCATGTCAAAAATGAATTCCAGATTTTCAAGTTAAATCAAGTTCGAAAATCTGTACATTTTTAGCCCGTTTTTAATATTTGTTAATTTATTATAGAGCCACACTTATAGGT
This sequence comes from Ferrisia virgata, assembly GCA_900060175.1. Taxonomy (NCBI): domain Eukaryota; kingdom Metazoa; phylum Arthropoda; class Insecta; order Hemiptera; family Pseudococcidae; genus Ferrisia; species Ferrisia virgata. The sequence continues at coordinate 177,642 of FIZR01027792.1, read as the reverse complement.
ACATGTAATCGATTTATTTGATTTGAGAAATCACGACAACTCACCTATTTATATATACCTAGGCAAGTAATCGTATTTTTAAAAGAAAAATTTAATAAAAAAATTGGCCTTCTGTAGGTTTTATTACTAAAGATACTTCTACCAGACTTATGAAATATTTATTTGTGTTTAAATTTATGTAAAAACGATCGTAATTCACTTTAGCGCCCTAAAAAATCGCTCCAGGTACGTAGGATTTTTTTTAACTACATCATTAAATGCGCTAATTATGATAAGTCGAGTGATTAAAATTAATTTCAATTGAAGTATCGATTATTACTTAATAATAGTTCAAACGAAGCTCACGACTTTGGTAACACATTCATCTTCTTTAATGAGCGTACGTACTCACTTATCCAACTAATAATCACTCGAAGGTGTATCTGTTGTTGGGAAAAAAAACCTCATCTCACACATCCAAAGGACGCAACTTGCACGAAACTTATTTTGGTTTTTTTTTTTGCCACCATTCGTGATTTTAAAAATTTGCGTTGGTTCTTTAAATAGGCATGTGTACCTAATCCTATATCTAAGGTGTGAGCTGATGACGGCGAATCCAAGTCAATCTCCGGATGCAAATTTTTTTATCATCGCGTTCGTGCATAATCGTGCGAGATTTTGTACCTACAATGTACATTGCTATTGTTGTGACAAACCTTGCTGATATGGCGTAACGTGTGACCCTTCGGGGTCAAGATAGTCGGGGGTTTATTCACGTTTTCCGTACTCAGCAGTCTATTGAGAAAAATACTCGTTACTTATACATACGTGTATTGTATGTAATACCTATATTGTTGATAAAGTTTTTCTTACTTTGTATGCACGTAGGTCTGGGTCTGGGTACCTAGACTACCTACAACCTAACTACATTTCATGTATGTCGTACCTACACAAAAGTTCGCCATTGACCCGATTTATGTATGTAAGTATTGTATTCTTTTGCATAAGTGATTCTGTACTCTTCTATGAAGTTTTCTGTTTATTCGAATTTTTCGCATAAGAAAAAGAACCAATTCACTTATTCTCATTGACAGAGATAATTAGTGTGAGGATGAATGTAATACACGAGTAGATAAGTATACATATTCTGAATTGGTATCAGAAAAATCCTTAATCTGCTTTTCAACCTTTACCCATTCATTTATACCTCTGAATTTTACGTAAAATAGGTAGATTACCTAATTATCTACGCTGCGATAAGTATATTCCTAACATTTATCGTAGTGTTAGCGTCTGAGCCAGTTTTACTCTATTGGAAAGATCGACAAAAAGTTTAATTCTACAGATGATTATTTTCATATAATAATAATAATAATAATAATAACTCACGTACGAAATAAGTGCAAATTAAATAAAATCAGCGTATTTCGCTGCACTGATGGATAATGCATTGTGAGACAAAAGTTTTTATATTCAACTAACTATTAAGCTAAAAATATGGAAGATGGTGTTGAGCAATGTCAAACCCTGATTCTGATAAAATTTTGATATTCGAAAAAAGCATTTCTGATTTTCTGAAAACATTGAATCTAGGATTATCAACAAAGTTGAATTTTATCAATTTTAACGATTTTTGAAAATTGTCGTTACCTCTGTAAGTAATAAGAGTAACGTACCTAATTTGAATTTGAAAAAAATATTAAAAAAGTTTGTACCTACTTGTAAGAAAATCAAAAATACGCTTCGACAACTAAAATTCTAGATATAACTTTTTCTACTGGTATACTTAGTACTTTCAATACTTAATCATGCTGCGCTAACCTGATATAACGCCTTGCAACACCCTTTTTATCTCTTGATTTTTTTGCTGTAATTATTCCATTGGAATCAGTGTTGTATTGAGGGAGAGGGGCAACGGTTTAATGGCTGAAAAATTGTAGAGGGCGGCAAAAATTTAAGTACTTCAACCGCTGAATAATGATTTAAACAATAATTTGTCCATTTTCAAAGTGCGCCTTCTCATGAATTTAATTGTTTAAAAATCTTATTTTATTATAATTTTTCCTTTTGCTTCATTCGGGCAATTTATGACTGTTACTCACTCGAGAAGCTGAATTTTTTATCGCACACACTCAAAGGTGTCACCTCATGGTGTATCAGGTGCGCCTGGACACACCCTACTTTTTCCAGAATTTTTTCTCTCCCAATGCTTCAAAAATTCAAAATAAATTTATCATTTTCCGAAGAAAATATTTCAATTAAATCCTGAATAAAACCAAAAACTAAACTTCATTTGAGTGGCTACTCTGCAAAAAATTTAATTTTCCGAAAAAATTAAGCTATCTACAAAAATTTATGTAAATTATTCAATTTCCGAAAATATACATTTGTGATGAACTGATGGTTGAAAATATCATTTTTTCAAAAATGTTTGCCCCCGCTTTTTTTAGGAATACAGATGTGTATCTGTAAATTTTTAGAGTTTGTGGCATTGATAATTTGAATTCAGCTTCTGAGGTAGTCTATTGAAACGGTGGTACGATTGCAAAAAAATTCAAAACTTCTCCCCCCCCCCTTCTGTGCATAAGCCTTTTCAGATTTCATACGGTATATCCATGCTTTGAATTGCAAATACGAAATTAATTAAAATTTGAGGAAGGGAGACAAAGGAGAAAAAGGCCCTTAAGCTGCTTCTAGCTTCGGGTTTCACATATTTTTAATCCGGAATGCACACACTTCACAAAAAAACCTGGTCACTACAGAAGTTATTCCAGCAGTGACTTAATTTTTTTTAATGAGGGAGGGAAAAATAGGTCGGCAAATTTTATAAATTGACAGATTTTTGAGGTCGCAAATTGAAAAATTTATCAAAAATGTCCCAAAAATTTAAAATGATCAACATTTTTGAGATTTGAAATTTCTAAAGTCTTTGGTTCACTATTCGCTCAGGCATTACTTATTCTCTTTTTGTTTTCACATCTTGAATACTATTAACGAATGTTTCTGAGGAAGGGTTAAGATGAGTGGTTCAGGTGGTTGCGTCCACGTGAGTCAAATGGGTGGCGAGGAAAAAGTTCGAGTTTTACAAACCCGAATTGCGATGTAACCAATTTGTAACGTTTTTTTTTTTAAAGCACAAATTCTCTAAGTGTTACCAAAATCGTCGATTTTTGTGCAGAAATTACTTCAAGACTAAGGGGAAATCTGCAGTTTCATTACTATCTTGAAACCTTATTTTTGATATTGAAAAAGTTTCAAAACGGTTACAACACAGCTTAAAAATGGTTTCGTTTTGAAATGCATTTAGAATTTATGGAAACGGTGATACGATTTCAAAACTGTTTCAATCCTTACTAAATTTTTTAACAAACGCTTTGAAGTTGTGTTGAAGTAGTTTTGAAATGGTTTCATGGTTATTTCAGTATCAAAAGACATTTTCAAAACGGTAATGAAACTGCAGATTTCCCCCTGCTTTGAAATGGTTTCAACTTTGCAGATTGGAAAATATCAGAAATGGGGAGGGGGTATCAAAAAAAACTATTTAAGTGCTCCTTTGAGCTGTAAAGAGAAAAGTTCACTGTGTTTCGCATCTATATCATTCCGCCAATCGCTTCACAACTAATTTTTGAACTATTTTGTGTGGTATGCTGAAGCCAAGAAGTACGCCTCTTCAGTGCCCCAATGTTCAAAAAAAACTGTAACCAAATTATTAGCTGTCAAATTGCATTTTTCAATTTTTGGACATTTAAAAAAAAAAAATTTCTGAAAGTTGAAATTTTTGAAAAATTGGTGAAAATTTAGTTTGTTTTTTTTGCACAAAGTGTACATTACGTACTTACCTAGGCGGACAATCTTTTCAAACTTCGATTTTCATTTCTTTTTACGTATCTTAATTCTTGTAATGGAATTTTTTAAATTTTAACTTCGATTAACCACTCGCAAAGTGTTGGATCAAAATCTTCCCCCAAAAGTTATTAAGGCAGTAGCCAAAATTTTAGTTGGCAGATGACAGAGTGTATCTGTCGACTGTTTACAAATTTTTAAACAATCGTTCATAATGTGTTGTTTTTTGTTGAAAAGAAAATTCTTGAAAATTCTTGAAAATTCTTGAAAATTCGAAAAATTAATTTCAGTAGATAGCTAAAAATATAGATTTGAGAGTTTTTTGATAAGATCTTTCCAAATATTCAAGTTTCATTATAGAATTGGAGTCCGACAGTATAGTAACAGTTCATTACATATCCTTCGTAATTACCCAAGTATGTACGAACATTGTGGTCAGTCTTAGCAAAGTTGACGTAAATACGTATAAGGATTTTTTTTTTCTAAATTTTCACAAGAAAAATTAATAAAAATTATGATAGCAAAATTTTGCTTTGCTATAAACTTCAAATTTCTTTTCCATTTATGATTTTTTCCTACCAACATCGTTGGTTTATTATAATGATAAAATGGCTTTATACAGTTTTCATATCCAGAAGGAGTATGTTAATTTGATGTAGTGCAGTTTATGCATTCTTACGAGTACTTAAATCCATAGAAACGTGAATGATTGTAGTTTTTATTTCCATCAATACAGTACCCAAACCTACTAGTCAATCTCCAACGGCACAGAGCAACCATTACAATAATATTTTAATAGTTACGAAAAAATGAATCTAATTTCATGTTGATAGGTTGAAAGCAGTCAAGTAATTAGTATCTACAGTTTTCGTCTAACACGTGTAGGACATTTTGATTTAAACGAAGAAAGAAAATTAGGACCAAAATTTTTCAATGATTAAGACTTGTTTGATAATGTAACTTTGTAACTCTGCGACACACCAACGCAATAAATATTTAATTTGGCGATACATTTTTTTAATGCATTGTGTATTGTGTACTTATGGTTTTCTTGAAATAAGTATAATCGTCAACAGACAGTTGTGAAAATTCCTTCGAAATAACTACGTACTTGTACTTACTTTTAGTTCCGGAATTTTGGTTACTTACTTATTTTTTTTTTGTGTGTGTGTGTATGATAACGTTTGAATATGTATTAAGTAAATAGCCATAGCCTTGAACGTCAATCCGACTCAATGCTTACTGTTGATCTACATATAATTTTTCTTTGTTAGTGAATACCTACACATACTGTGAACATTTTAGGCTTTGAACAGATAATGAAAAATAGGTGAACGCAAAATTGGCACTTTTACATGTCTGCTTTAATTTTATTTACTGAAGTAGGCTTACATGTTAAAAAATACCATATATCTATGATTCACTTGTAGCTGCAGTACCTTATATCAAATGAAGGTCGTATCGCTGCACGGGTAATAGGTATAGATGAGGGAGACATGAAAGGATTTAAGCTTACGCCCCCAATATTTTCGGTAAAATTAAATAAGTGAACTTGTGCGATTAAAAATAGTAAAATGTAATTTTTGGAAGCCCAAAATTACCTTTGAAAGCTCATTATTTGACCATTCACTTTTTACCATACTATCTTCAAATTTTACAAACAGACACATACTCTAAATTTCCAGTTTCTCATTCTCAGCATCTTTATGAAAAAAACAAAATCATAAGGGAAGTGGACTTGAATTACCCCAAAAATCTTGACCTGTCCCTGCCTATACTTATCTGTCATCAGTCGTGAAAAATGTAACAAAAAGCGAACTTAAAAATGTAAGTTAGTCGTACCTAATTGTCAGAATGTCATGCACTGCGCTCATGAAGATGCATTTAATCTGTCTATTGCATGTACTGAATGTAACGACGAAAACAATACTCGAGGTAGCTTGAATCGTACAGAAACACGTGCGCTTTCGTTGTAAAGATGTAAACAGAATTTATGTACATGGTGACTTAATTCGTTTTCAGGAATTCCCCGAGTTAAATTTTAATCAAGAATATTTGTACACATTTGAACTTGTTACTGTACACTAGTAGGTACGGCTAGGGAATATGGTCATTGAAGAGTGAAAAGACATCATCGCCTCGTCGAGCAATTCGTTGATTTTTGCATTACCTTTAGGAATTTCTTTGGGTGCCGATAGGACCACGTGAGACCAACTACGATACCTACTCTTTTCCATGTAGGTAAATGTCTTGTGTACAAAAAAAATTATAATTACAATAATCCAAGTTGAGAAAATATTAAATGGAGAAAAACGTTTTTAACACATTGTCGTGACCAGTTTAATTATTAACTCTGTGTTTAATGTTCCATAGACGGACAGCTCAAGGTATTATTTAATATCGCGTTGTGTTACGTTATTCGCCACATTAATGCGAATATTAAAATCGAAGGAAATTTGTACCACGGCGTGGCAGTGTCGGAGTAGGTAATTTTAATTCAGGTACTGTGTCAGTATAACTTCAGCACCTGTAGGAATGATTGATAGTGAAAGTGAGTGAGCCTTCGCGGAAATTTTCATTTTTGAGCACAGATATCTTCATAGATAAAATAACTAATATACGATATCAGATGAGGTACTTCTTTTTTCGGTCCAAGTTGTTTGGAATTTTTTAGGTGATATTTTTTTCATATCACCTCTCATCCTTCGGGTGGAATATGTGCGGTAAAAAAAATTACATTTCGTTTTTTTTAAAATAATATGTGGACTTCGTTACCTACTTGATGACTGATGTGTTTAAATGAATCACTTGCAATTATTTGTAATACCCTGGATAATTAACTCAATCAGTTTTAAAACCAAAAAATTAATTCTACGTATATATTTGTTTCTGCTGCTGTGGGAATTCCTAATAATTAAATTTTTCAATCTTTTCCCAAAAAAATCGCAGAATGAACATGCAAAATTCCACATAATACGAGCGAAATTCAACTCTTTCAAGGTCATCGATTTTGACTGCAACAGAAAAATTATTAAAACGTAAGCTTTGCTTCCTAAGTAGGTAATCGTGATATCAATCTCAAAGATTAGAATATTCGGATAATTTTTCTAATCATGAAATCGATCGTAGAGGTGCACTAGGTCAGTATACGATTGTTATTTAATTGCAACGAATATGTAGATAGCTAGGCACTAGGTATTAGGTAGGTAGGTACTTATATTTGAAACCTATCATTATGTTAAATCCTTATAACCACATATCTGTTCTCGAGAAGGGATATTTTTCTTTAGATGGGCGAGTTAATTTAAGGAACATACTTAATGCAGCGATTGCTAGCATTGTACACTCTAGACCCTTGGAAGATAAGAGATAAATTTTGAGTTTTGAAATGGTTAGATTCCAAATTTGTACACTAAGCCATTTTTTTCAGTAGGTATGTGTGCCTTACGCTTAGATTACTTTGCCAATCCAATCCTTTTTTTAAACTTCGACATTAAAATTACATTATTTTTGCTGAGGTTTGAGAATGAATCCATAATATTCATTATGTAAATATCTAGAAATTAAAATGTGCATACAAAAAAAAATAATCATTGCTGAAACTATCCATTGCTAATGGCTAGCTGACTGCTGACGACATTGTGATACATTCCTCTTCCATCCATTTGTTAGCACATCCAAATCATAGAATTGGTGACAATTAGCTTCTTATCAAGAATGCAATGCGTACAGGTACAATGCGATAGAATTTTTTTAACGCGTCACACACACGTTTTTAACCCTGCATTATTCCTCCTATTGTTCGTATGGTAGACGATTAACTCCTCGCATGAACACGAGCATGTCTTTTTTATCTACTTCACGTAACGTATTACAAATTAACGTAGGTATCTACGCGTTAATTAAATTCGCACAAGTGATGATACACATTTGTTGTGGTAACGAGGTGTTTTTTCGCCATGTTTTTAAAATCATTTATTTTGAAAAAATTGGCACAATGAATTTTAAAACTTATTGAACTTTATACCTTGAACAGCCTTTTGATATCTTCGTTTACGTTAACAAGTTTGTCAAGAAAAAAATTAACCCTCAGCTAGTCGATGAAAAAAATAAAATAAAATACCTACTTAACTTCAGTAATATAATAATTAATGACGTTGAAAATTTAAGAAAAGAAAGATTCTAAATTAACCCCAGCTATTGCTACAATTCAGTACAAATTAATGATAGAAAATAATCCGCTTGTAACCTGTTCAACATAAATAAATAAGCACACAAGTACAGGCTGGTCACGTCTTGGAAAAAAGGTTGACATGTCAGCGATAATTACCTAACCCTGTTGATGAAACCATATTCTAAGTATCACACACAATCATTAAGGTGCAGGCATTTAACCAGAAATTTCAAACGATTTATGTTTTTCAAAAATTCACTCATGAAACGAGGAAATATATAGCAAACGATATTATTGTAATGTCATGTTTCTTGGAACTGACGATTTTTTCTGATTAAAAAAAAAGGAATATATTTTCATGCTCATCATCGAAAATTTTTTATTGATAGGTTGATTAATTGGAAATCCAATACGCAGAATTGGCAACATATTTCATCCAGAAAACGGCAAGAGGTTTCATACTTTCATTTTTTTTCGACCAAGTATTGTCTTATAACATTTGTGATCAGAATATTACGTAGGTAGCTAGGTAGTAAGTACGTGGCTGTACCTTGTGATGTTAAAAAAAATCTTATGTATGTAACTCCGTAATTTTTAGAAATAATGCTTTTAAATCTAAAGTGAGCCAGTGACATACCTTAAGAGAGACTATTAAAAGGGTTATGCATACAGGCAACAAAAAAAAAAAACGTGAAAATACTTGGGATTTTAAATTTGCTCACTTTGTTTGAGTATTGTAGGGTTGTGAATAACATTTGGATATCGATTTATCAATTAACATCAATATCAATTATAATTCATTGCAATCGAGAACGGACTAAATATATTCAATGTTGCAGTGAGATGATAATGAAAATTACCAATTACTGGAATAATAACAAAAATATGCATTATTTGAGGTATGTTTTGGCTAAAAAGAGAACAAAATTACTCATTAAAATTAGAAGATTTTACCTGCAGAAATGAGCGTATTTAATCCATTCTCCATTGGAACCTCGGACGCGTGTATAGAGCCCTTTTTTCATTTTTTTTACTTTACATCAAAATTATTTGAGCTTGAAGGAACTCGGAAAAAGTGCTCTGGTTTAGCATGATAATATTCTTTCTAGGTGAAAAGAATTAAACAAAGAGTTCTGTGCACCTGTCGGAGCTACTGTTTTCTACAACATATCCAAAATTTATCGAATTCCGTTCAGTTGTTTTCGAGAAATCTTGCAGAAACTTCTAACGGAACTGATATGGTTGAAATTTCTTAAAAACGACAAAAATTCTGATTGAGCATCTATTCAAACGGATTTAGGTGTTCCATTATTACAAATTAATATTATTCTTTGTAATTTGCTTAATTTTTTTTGTTTAATTATCAACTCTGAAACAAGAAAAAAATGGAAAAATTCATTCGTCTAAAAAATACTGCCTTAGAGTTGGGTATGCTAACTTTGCAACACGAAGTCCCACCTTAAAAAATAAACTTTAGAGATTACATTTTTATGTGAATTGCTACAAGTCACATGCGTTATTGTATTATGTAATCTCAAAGTATGCTCATTAAATCAGTTAATGTCTACAAACAGTTGAACTTTTCCTTTAAACCTAAAACTAGCTATCTACTCGATTTAAAATTTTTATATCCTTTTTTTTTCAATCTATATTCCAAGTTCAGCCTTCCATAAGAAATTTTCGGGCGCAACTATGAACTATAAAGTAAGCTGAAGATAGTAGATCCATGAGTGACTATCTCAATTTTTCGATTTCGAATATTTATAAAAAAATTAAAAATTGATCGTACATATCTACTACTTGTATTATAGAAAAAATCGTTGTTTTCCAAGCTGAAGAATTTAGAATTTAGAATTAAATAAAATGTAGTTTTTGATTTACAACAGAGAAGTTGAAGAATAGTTATCAATTTATACGTAGACTATTACTTTTTTCATGCATTAGATACATACTTAGGCCTATATTAAAATAAAATGAAATTGACTGATGAATTTTGGAATTATTACTCTTTCAATTGGCTGGAGAAGTTGAAGGAGCGCGTTCAGTTGAGTATTCCTAAATTTTAAACAATATTATTCATTCGACCTTTCAGTTTTAAAATGTTTCAAACCTTTTCAAATAAAAGACAATGATGATTGCTGATCATTTAAACGTCTTCAACAAAATACTGCGGCGTCCCTTGATAGTTAGTAGCGAAGTTAGTTACCATACGTAGACCACATTGATATACTATACTTACCTTTACCCGGATGCATATCTTGTTGCACACTTTTTTTTGTTGGAATCACGGTGCATTGCGTAGTTTGTAATATATTTCAATCTTAAAGAAAAATATTCTGATTATTCTTTTTACAAAAGTATATACAGATCGAAATTCAGGTAAAATTCTTTACATCTAAATAATAATTATTGATCAAAATATTCAGCAGAATGTATAAAAAATAACCAACACAAAGCTATAGAATAGTTTGGAATATTTATCACAACGTAAATAAGTAAACAATTTCTGTCGGTGAACTTGTATCGCATCAAGTAACAACCAAGAAATAATGTACATTTCACACATATTTTCATGTAAGAACAATTTGACTACACATAAAATTTTACACTTATAAATAACTTGGTTGAACTATATTTAGCGTAAATTCTGGCAGTTAGTACCTAAGTTCAACTAACACCAATTATTGCGTTTATTCATTAATTTGGGTATTTATTAGAATTTGACATTTTGACGTACAATATATAAATCTCCTCATCGCGTTAAGTGATGCATTGTACATACGTATCGTAGTGGTCTAAACCACTAGTATGAGTAGTATGCAAAAAATTACACGATAGTTGAAGTTAAATCATCAAGCGATAAGAGCTAGTATGTATTTAAAAGTTGTAAACGAAACTTGGATTTTTCAAAATACGTTCGAATTTTCTTTCCTTTTTTTTTCTACTTATATTGGCGCATACCCGAAGTGCCTACGTATTCGTAGTGAAACACTTGAAAATAAAAACAAACACCGACGAAGGTCGCTTAAGTAAAAATATTTAATGTGTCTCAAAAATTAATAAATCTTCTCGTCGTACTTTGTTTTGTTTACGGTGGTTTTGAAATTCGTCGCGTTCCATTTGATAAAAATCGAAAGATGAAAAGCTATAAGGTTTTTAAATTTTTTTATCAATGGATCTGCTATGTCTGTCGGTACATGTACACTCGCTGTACCTTATAGTTCTTACAGCCAACATGAATTATCCGGAATATCTGAGAAAATTAATGAATTAATATATAAAAACAAAAGAGCGCAGGCGGAATTACTTATGTGTACGAGTTTGTTACGGTAAGTTAGAATAGAAATCTCGGCGATGAAGTTAAATTTAACAAGAATAATCGTAGGTTGAACACATTTTTCGCGACTAGATAAATTGGATTTTTGTTTTTTTTTTTCTACTTTATAATCGCGCGACCTGCCCATAAACATAATTAATCCTCTTACATAGCTTAGTTTACCCTAAAGCCATTGTTATAAGAACTTTGATCTCTTTGAAGAAGACAAAGAATTTCTGATCATGTCCGTTTTACATCGATATACACTAAATGAGAGAAATTTCAATTTTTCAAACTCATCACGCTACCCTTTCGTAAGCCGAGATTTTTTGGCAAACATTCACAAAAACGCGTCCAGTTGAACGTTACTGTTGAATGCGACCATTTCGTATAATTAGTTGAAAAGAAAAAAAAAACGTAACATCGCTACTTAGCTACCTGCTATCAATGCCAATTCCACATACTAATACGTACGTATAAAAATGGTCAAAGTAACGGTTCAATTATTTAAAATTTACGAAAATGAAGAACCTCCCAACGTCCAAGTACCTAAGTACGTATTCGTGTCGTATACCGTAGAGAAGGAATTATGAAACATCAATTCGACGTTTAGTCGTATAGAACTACCTACAGTTATGTGAATATTGCAGACAGATGATTGTGAGGTTAAAAATTTTACACGCTCCGATATACCCAATCTAATAATTTCCATTACAATTACAATTCAGATGCATACACAGTAGGCCTAAGTGGATACAAAAAAATGTCGGTACCTACCGAAAATGTTGAAAACTTGAGACGAATTTCAAATACGCGATCGCGAACCGATACCATACGGTGAATAGTATTGAGCATAAAATGTACATATAATGATGTTTGACCTTGGGTCAAGGAGTCTCTTCTGCGAGAGTTTTTTAAGTATACATGTGCAAATAACAACAACATTTGTCAAACTTGTTGCACTCCGCTGGTCTATTGGTGTACGAGAAGCGTGGGAAGTTTGCCAACAGCTGGCCTTGTCACAGACACGTTTTATTAGCTTTAACACAATCGTCGGGCGCGGAGCGGTGTGTTTTTGTTTTCGCCCTACACTGCCCTGATGCCGCGATGGCTCTGTTCGCCTATGGACGGACGGTTCCCTATTCTTCGTTAATCAATTTCCGAATTTCACCGATAAGGTGAGCAGGTGGGCACTGGGCACCGTTCGGTGGTTAATTAAAATTATTCCAAAATGTCCGCTAGTGTCGTTTACGCCATCCGCTAAATGACGAACGTGCAAGTTTTTAACGATTTATGTCAATCTAGACGTGGCGAGTAATTTTTATTACACGAGTAGGTATGATATAAGTTTTACTGCAGTTGAGTTGCAAATACTTACATGCTAAAATGTACAGGTAGAGGTTGGTACTTAGTTGATATCCGTTAAATCACAGAAACCTGTAATCAATACGAAGCGTGTTGGGTGTGTGATTTATCAAGATATCGAAGATGCACGTTTGTGTATGGGTGGGTGGGTGTAGTATAAAGAATTATTTCCTTACCGAGTAAAGTTCGCCAGACTTTGAAATATTTTATTCGATTTTTTGATATTTCATTAGGTATTGCCAAAGTATTAATGAATTTCACCTTGTGTTATTTTTCCTTTTAAATTTTGGGTTCCACACTACGAATGTAAAATCATTTGAATTGACGTTGGGTAGTTCGACTTATACGGACGAAAGGTCACTATGTTCGCAGCTCATTGAAAATAACTAGTAAAAAATAAAAAAATTTCACTTCGGATGTGTAGGGGATAGGTACTATTGGTAATGAAAATAGACGCTGAAATACGGAAATCTCCTGCTCCATGTGTAGATGGATTATGGTTTAGAGTTTCGCTTGTTTTACCCTGCAGAGGTGCTGTCCACTAATTCTGGTTCGACGTTCATTGATTGGACGTTATTCTTTCTCTACTCTACTCTACTCGATATAAATCTGGTCATTGGCAGGAGTTATTCTTTTACTAGACAGAAATCTGAAAAAATTTACGTATGAGATCTTGGTCAATCAGAATTGCGAATGCGATGAACTGGAATCAGTGAACAGCGCTCCTAACGGAAAAGTCTTGATTCTCGAGTAATTCTAGACAAAAAATTTCAGCTATCCCATTATTGCTGTACCCGTTGATTTCCATCTTGGTGTTCCAGTGTATCTGTAGTAGCGAGGTACATTTTGTTTTAAATTTATTATTTTGGTCGATGTAATGTTTACGTACGAAATAATGATACTGAAGAGACCCTGTTTTGATACCAAATATGCAAGTAGAAAGAAATCTATCAAATTGTTGTACAAGTTTTCTCAAAACAAGCTTATGACACATTGGTGAGACTTTTTAGAGAGAACTGCATAAGTTGCCAACTTTGCACGTAGTATAGAATCTTACCAAAAAATTTTTTGATCAGGAAACAAAACAGATCATTCACTTCTAAGCCATACATCGAAAAAGAGTGGATTTTTTGTGTAATTTTTGAAAATTTTCAAATTGGCTCCCTTACCTATTCCTTGTTCCTCCTCCTAATGGACTTGAAGTGTTGAAATTTGGCTTATAGGGCTACGAGGTTCTAGTACGCATTGAGGAAAAATGGAAAAAGCATCGCTAAAAATTGTTAAAGCTTATCTTTACGTTGCACGTAAATTGAACTAAACCTAGAAATAAACATGATATACTTAGTTACCTATTCAGAAGTCATACCATATAAGTCATCCACCTACGACAACTAAACTAGCGGCTATATCTTCTATAATATGTTATAAGTGTACCTTACGCTTATAAATAATATACTTACCGCTATTACATACTCATTAATTCGAATCTCATTATATTACAGGTTCTAACATGAATTATTGAGCAGCGCAAGTTACATTATATAAATTTGAAACATTGGGAGAAAGATGTATAATCTAAACGATATGAGCTGTGGTCCAGGTCCCGAATACGGCAAGCTATCGGTATCGCAGGCAGATAATACGACGACTCCGAAGACTCCGGAAATTATTAATTCCATAATAGCCATAACAAATCCATTCGAATATGTTAGGAGAGGTAGCGGTACGGCAGAAGATAAAATATTATCGCCTTCCGAGTACGCATCGGCTGATACTTGTAGCAGTACCAGCAGTAATATTGATTCACCTACGTCCCCGCCTAGAGTACAAAGCATGTGTTCCCAATTAATCAAAGAAGAATTGAAACTAACATTACAAAAGAAAAGACAGAATAATTTGTCTTCCAGCGAAAATGATTCGAACGCCAGTACCCCTGTAAATTCTATCGGCGCGATAGCCGATAAATTTTCTCATCGAAATGACGAAAGTAGCTTTGATGACGAAGATGATTGCAGTATGAATGGGGATTTGAATGGCAGTTTTTGTGGTGTAAGTATTTCGCATCATGTATCATTTTTTCCCTCAGTTTTGCTGCTTCGTAAAACGCTTAATTAATAAGAAACATTTAAAAGCCATTCGTGAATTGAATCGTATTATACCTAGAGACCTAGGACCTACCTATATAAGATGAAGTATTCATTGAAAAATTGTTTTTCATGTTACCCTCAATTTGTATAATGACATTGGTAATGTAATGATTTTCGTATCGTGTAATACAGCAAAAAGTTGAACATATTATATGCCGTAAAATCATATCATTACCTATTTGTAATCTTTCAATGTTCTGATAACCAAGTTGAAATTATACAGTAAGTTAATTTATACCAACCAAATCCAAATTAACCGTATTTGAACATTTTTAATTGATACGTTTACCTACAACTTGAGAAACATCATTATATTATCTAAGTTTACTTGTGGTGT
This sequence comes from Ferrisia virgata, assembly GCA_900060175.1. NCBI lineage: Eukaryota > Metazoa > Arthropoda > Insecta > Hemiptera > Pseudococcidae > Ferrisia > Ferrisia virgata. The sequence goes on along the minus strand of FIZR01027792.1, from coordinate 162,481 downwards.
GTATCTTGAAAACACCAGTTTAGGATAAGTATCAACGATAAGATAAGATTGCAGACACTTCTGTGTACTTATTTTCTCAAGTTCTTTGATTTATGAACAAAAATTATATTATGGTTTGTGGTTGTTGAAATGAAACATTGGAAATAGTTGATATCTGTTTCTCTTGAAATGATACTCGAAAGTCGAAAGCTATATGGTCAATATTAATGCTCGTAAATTCCCGATTCCAATTTGTTATCAATGTTTATAAAATGAAATTTATTTTAAAAATAAAATTACGCTAAAAATTTGTCATTGTTCTATCAAAATAAAATAATTTTCTATATCCAACTTACTATTAAATTTTTACGAATTAAAATTTAAAAATTGTGGAAACACCTCAATTACAAATTAGCTAATGGTAGTAAAAATTGAAAAAGTACCATTTTCGCCTTCCAGTTCTTATATCTATAGTATCTATGTAGGTAGGTACTTAATAATACTTATAATACGTATCCTGTATTGAGGGAAGTCTCTGCACTAATGCCAATGCGTCAAATTGAAACAGGCTAACAATTGTGCTAATGTTTTTTCCCTTAATTTTTCTCACTTTCCAGGATACATTTATGTTTAATCATCCCTATTAATTTCGTTGTTTTTTTTTGTAGTTAACTCCGGAAGACGAAGAAAGACGAAGACGAAGACGAGAAAGAAATAAAATTGCAGCAACAAAATGTCGTCAGAAAAAAAGAGAAAAAACTAATCATCTAGTCCACGTTAGTATATGTGATGTTTAAAGTAAATTATACTTACATTACATACATATAAGAGTAGATACATAATATTCTTTCTGGCGCACCCTAGCTTCTCAATTTTTTGGCTATATTTTGTCATTTTTTAATATCCCAAAAGTTTTCATATTTCTAAAGAGAAAATTCATTCATTTTCATCAAAAAAGTAGGTAATTTAATTTTCGGATAACACTGAACAATAATTACGATAAAGCAGACAAACACAGTAAAATATTTTTGTACAAAACTAAAAATTTACTTAGCCAACGCAGAGTACAAACGATCAATGAAACTTGATCGAATAGTAAAATGTGAATAATTATTTGGCATATATAGCCACTTTTTGAATAATATATTTTAAGCATAAAAATGATTACGACAAATATGAATTTAAAAACAAAATATCTCAGTTTTTATCACTTTTGAATCAGAAAAGTTATCAAACTTGAAAGAATAATGTTTGCGCTTGGACAGCGTTGAGTTAAGAAATCGGATGGAAGTTTTTCGTCATTAAAGGTGACATTTTTAGTAGTTGGAGCAATATTACTTCGTACTTGAATGACTTTCGGTTTACATTCGACGATACTCAATTGTTATCTTTTTCATTGGGGTCTCATAATATTGACACGTTGCCGACTGGTTCGTGCGTAAAACAGAAAAAAAAAAATACATGTTACTCGAACATAATGCAATTGGTCAAAAATATAAAATATATGTCAAATTATTCAGAGATTTTTATTAAAAAAAAAAAATTATAATAATTTTACTCAGTTCCTTTCAAAATAATATTTTGAATAGGTGCAATGTTTGAAGTTTCAAAGAGATTTCTAGAAAACGACTTTTGAATATGTTTTATTGTACAGTATCCCCAACACCTGTGCAGAGTCTTCTTTTGACTTTTTTACTTTGGATCAAAATTATATTTTTGCTTGAAAAAACTTGGAAAAAATGCTCTCATTCAGGATGATAATATTGCTATAGTCCGCAATACAAATGAATGTACCTCTTAAATTACAAAGTTTCTGTTTTGCAGCCAAATATATTTTTTTGAATGGAAGATTCATTGGAAAATTAAAGGTATATCACCACTCGAAATGCATTTCTCATTAACCATTACTTACGACTTTTAATAAATATAATCGAAAAAATTATTTATGAATGAATTCTTCACACAATGCCAAGGAAAATAAATGCTTAATAAAACTTTACGAGCCCAATGTTGGAGAAAAATGAGAAAATATAACCTCACAATTGCGCTTTAGAGTGGCAAAGTACATCTAGTTTCCAATCAAGTGATGAAACAAAAAAAGATATTCGGCTGCAAAAAAGAAATTTTGCAGTTTGGCAAGTGCATTCTCTCATGGCACGGACCATGCCGCGTATAGGTGTTGACGGTATAACGGTATTGTTACCTACAACATATCCAAAATAAACCTGAACCCGAACTCGAACTCAAATCCAAAACCGAACCATTAACCCAAAAAAATTGAAAAATTTTCAAAAACCTTGACCACGAACCTGAACCCAAAAGAAAAGATTTGAAAACCGTAACCATAAACTCATAAACTTTAAAAAATTGTCAACCGTAAACCGTAACCACGAACCTGAACTTTAATGATTTCGGTCAACGTCACTGCTGAAAATTGAAAAAATCAAGGCTGCGCTAGCAAAAATTCAGATTATATGTGTATATTGGAAACTCTTGGGGCTGTATTCATAGGCATTACTTAAGTATTACTTGATCGGTTGGGAATTTCATTGCAATCTTTTCAAATGATAGAATAAAAAAGTCATATTTTAAAAATAATAAATCAATACTTGAAGGAAAGGTTATTCGATTTCCATTTTAAAAAATTAAAAAACTTCATTATAATTTAGAAAAACTGCTGCAAAATTTGCTACTTACTAAAGTAAGTGCCCAAAAATGACTATGAATACTAGTTTTACGTTAGTAAAAAATGGTTCAAAATTTAAAAAAAAATATAGATCATTTATTGAATTTGATATAAAATTGAAACAAAAATTTGAAAATATCATGACTTGAGCTGACAAAAATTATGAGAAAGTTACCTATTCTTCTCCTGAAAACAAATGAATTTTCTCTTTGGAAATTTGACTTTTTAGGATTCCAAACAATGATAAAATATGATCTAATAATTGGAAAAACTATGCATTAGGATACTTTTGAATTTTCAAAAACATATAGATAGGTAATTTATCAAATTTATTACAAGAATGTATAAAAAAATTTGAAAATTTCGTGACCTGGGTTGACAAAAATTGTGAGAAAAATCACCTATTTTTCTCATGAAATTGAATGAAATTTTTCCTTAGATGTATAAGATTTTTTGGGATAGTAAAAAATGATACATAGCCTAAAGAATTGAGAAGACTCGAGTTGCTCCAAAGTGCGCCAGACGGAATATTATGAATCTACTTGTAAGTACATACGTTAACTTATGTTATTTATTGTTTTTTGTGAACTGTAGAAATAATTTTTTTACCTGGTGTAATAAAGTGCAGACTATACAGAGTCTTAATATCACTCATCAGATTAACGTACCTCTGTTTAGCCTTCAAACCATACCTATAATATATTTTTTGAAGGGTAATGCTTGATGAAAAATGCAAAACAGTTTCATTTCACTTTATTAATTTACATTTTTTTTACAAATTAAAATTTCTTGATAATATGTTTACTTCTTGAATCGAGTACGCAACCATTATTACATTTTTTATTTTCATTACTTTTGCAACCATGTAAGTTTATATTCGCTGGTAATATTTTTTCATATTTTGTTTAAAAAAAAAAAACATGATTTTACGATATCTACTGAAATACATTCTATCTGTTTCCTTTGGTCTGCCTAAAATATTTTATAATATCCACGGGTGCATGTTAAGAGTATAATTTATAGCATAAAAATTTTGACAAATATAAAATCGTTAAAATTTGTATACGAGTAGTTTGTATTTTAAATCATACGCACCGATTCCCTTTCATGCTCAGCAAGCAAGTTAGAAATCGAAGATAAAAGCTCAAGTACTCAGCTAATGAAACAAAATTTACGACTTGTAAAATTAATTTTAACCATGATTCGATAATTTACTCCGGGAAGCGATTTAGTGTGTAGTTTTAAAAATTACGTTTCAATAATGTTCTATCATTGCACGAAAAGATTACGCGGTGTAAAGTGAAATGAAAAAATTTATATCAAATCAATTTTTCGAGAAATAAAACACACACTCTAAACCTATGCTTAGTATTACCTAATACCTGTATAATTTTCCTTTCGAATTGATTTCTTGAAATTCTATCACAATACTTACTATTTATAATATTTATAGGAATCGGAAGAATTAGAAGACCAAAATCAAAAACTCAGATCACAAATACAAGAACTGGAGGTTCAGAAAAGAAGCCTGATGGGCATGCTGACGTATCATAAACCAACTTGTATGAAGCCGTCGCCGGAACAATCACCAATTGTTGATTATCAACAACCTCCGTCGTTCTCCAATTCCAATAATAATTACCAGTCACCCACAGACTTCGTAAAGAACGATAATAAATTAAATGATCAAAGATCTGCGTTAATTTGTCAGGAAAACACGATGATTCCTGATTTACATCATTTAGATACCTTTGATTTTCAAGATGATTTTCTTAAAAATCCTGCGATTATGTTAAGTACCGCTGATAATCAATATAATGACCAATCTCCGCTTAAAAATAAATATAATAATAATAATTATAAAACTGATAAAAGTCTTCCAATAAGGCATGGCATGTCTTTGAATACAAATTATAAAAATCATATCGCAGCTCAACTACCGAATTATAATTTTTTAGGCGAACCAATGAGTCAAGATCATTTTGACAGTATTCATTTTAACATTGTTGAAAACCCTGGAAACGGATGTATTGTTTGATATTATTTATGTAATTTTTACTTTTGCCGGGATATTGTGGTATTACGTATGTTTGAATTTTTGTACGAAATTTCAAATTTATAAGTCTACCAAAGCTTTTAAAAAATTCATTAAGTATAATTATCTAACTTAATATTTTATTCGTCGACATTCCTTCATAAAAAAATTGATAAATTGCTAGGTACGTAAATGTGCTTAGGCCTATGTTAAGGACAAAAAATTATTATCTCTTGTAATCATACCTATTCATGTATATGTACTCGTAGTTCCTTCAAAAAATGAAAATACTCTTTAGTACATATTAATACAATCAACGCATGAATTAAACTACCTATGCTACGCTTCTAATATCAAATGGCGCGTATACTTAATTTAATACTGGGATATAATTCGTATTTTGGATTTATTTTGACGCTTTCCGATTTAATCATATTTCTAAACTGCCGATTACGAATTTTATCGCGATACAAATTTTCTTTCATGAACTGATAATGTTATAAATAATGACCAAGACTTTTTTTTCAAGAGATTCCCTTGGTATATTATATTTTTAATGTTGAATCGCCTACGTTTGTACATTCACAATATTTTTGCATTTATTTTTATGTAAAAATCACGCCTACATTGGCCTATATAGGCCAACACGTACTCTATTAGATGTTATGATCGAATTGATGTTATCTGGTATTGGATAGGCAGCTATTTTAACAGCGCTGTTTTATTTATTATCGAATTTTACTATGCTAGGCGATATTATATTGCATTAATACATAGTTACGCATACATACTCCTCAGCTTCTTCCAAATAAATTTTCGCCAATAAATTAATTTGTATTTATCAAAACTATTCATATCTGGTTTTATTACTCATTTGTACTAAAATTGAAAATTCACGTCGGTACTTACTTTCTACTTACTTGGCTAGAATTACGTCACGTCTTCTACAAAAGTAGATATATTTCTTACTTTGTACCATTTTTCATGAATAATGTTGATTTTCCAAACTATTTATGGAAAGAAATAGACTTTAAGACTAGGTATTACTAATGTTATTTAAATTAAGTATCGTTTTCGTTTGTTTACTCGGTTATTTGCATGTATTGTACGTTGAATTTTTGTGTATCCATTGAATTTATTACTGTAAAACGTTATTTTTGTCAATTTTTTATGCTATGATTCATTGCGAATATTTTAATGTAATTGTTAATTTTACATTTGTTTCTTTCGATATTTTTACAAAAATACAAATCATTGTATCAACAGGGTTTGATTTAGTTTGATGAAATCGAAAATTACATCCATTTTTGGTCAAAACAATGATAGATTGTCTAGGTGCACTGCAATGACGGACCATTTAACGGGCAACATAGAAACAATAGCGACCGGTCTCAAGTAAAGGTATGGGAGAAAGGACCCTTTCCTTAGAATCAGGTCTAATGGTTATAGACTGGACCAGCGAAAATTTGCTGATCCGGCGTTTCCACTAATACTCGCTACTAGAATACTGTTGCTTAAATTTTGTGCCTGTAAAAGTATACATCATACACTTACACACAATTAACAAACTGTAAATACAGTTACTTGGGGTTCTTTCTTTTCAACTGTACAAAAAAAAAATGAAAGAACTGTCTTTAAGAAACATACACATCTCAATACAATGGAACGTAAATTATTACAATACAAACCGGAAGAATCTTGAAAACAGCTGATTACAAATGCGACGTTGTCAATTGGTGGCTTGATTTTTTAATTAATTGTTTTGTCAAATTAAAATGTTTTAGTAGAAGTCTTCGCCGCTTATACGTGAACTGTTTTACTTCGAGAAAGATTCTTAACAAAATAAACCGTAAGTCAAAAGTCAAATGATATTAAAAAATGAAGATTTGAAACATGATTACTAAAACGCTATCCAAATGAACATTTAAAAAATATTTCATTTTTTCACATTACGACTGGCTATACAAATGATATCCAGGTACACTAGATCGTAATTAAAATGATACAAGATGAAGAGAATGAAAATGAGACTTTTAATTCCAACGTTACATCTTGCACAATTTTTCAACAATTTGAATTGTTTGTATGAAGATAAATCAGAGTCTGTTTGCATGCTACGAAGAAATGATAATCTTTTAATCCGTTTCGTAATACTTTCCATCAACATTAACCAGAAACAGAATTCTGCTCAGAAACTAATCGCCAAGATCTGAATAATGAACGATGTCCTATTTTAATGAATATTCGTAAACATTTCTTCTCAACTCGAATGGTTTTTATTCGACAAAGTTGATTAAGTCTATCGAGAATAACTTTACAAAAGTATAATTAATAATGGTACATTTTATTTTGCCAATAAACATGGACACAGCTTAATAAATATCAAAATTGTCGGATTGTACAATTTCTTTTAAACCGTAAATTTCACGTGTCTGGAATAAGATAAACAAAACTGGCAGAAATCTGCGTACGTTCTTAATTCAACTATTAACAAAAAAAGAACAAATATCACAAAAAAAAGAAAATAAGAAGAAAGAAATATTTTACAAACAGCATATAGGAACAAATTAACAATCGTATTGACAGTTTCATTTCATCAAACGGAAACATAATCTGCACATCGCATGCAGCTTATCACCGAGACAGATGCTTAATTGGCTAAGGATGAAATTATTTCCTGCGAAAACTGATTTGTTTTATAGTTATCTTATGAACTAATTCAATGCCAAATTATCATATTATCATTTGAAATCACTCCTTCTCATTGTTTTCGATTGGTCCCAGTCATGAAATAAGTTTGATGATTTGATGATACTCGATTTCTGTTCGTAACACGATATACACAATACTCCAAAACAGGGTCATTACCAACGTTCATCTTGGTGAATAAAGTTCAGTTTTTCCAGAATAATTTTTGATTCAAAAATACCGAATATAATTCGGCATTTTTATTCGCGATTTCACGTAACAAGTGAACACCAAAGAATATCGATATTTTAATTTTGTAATATGAAAACACGAAGAAAATAATCATCAAACTTGAAACTAGTCACTTGCTCAACAAGTGATTTGGACAAACGTTTCAATAGCGGCACAATATATAATTATATTCAAACCACAGCCATAAAATATCTACAAAATATTACGATACATAAATTTCTTCGAATAAATTCGGATGTAAAGGTCAATTAATTGCAAAAAAAAACAAAGCATCAAGAATTAGCCGTTCGTATAACGATGATTTTTTTTCAAACTTTTACCAATAATACAAATACCTACAAAAGAAAAAAAAAAAAAAAAGAAAGAAAGAAATACAAAATAAAGAATTATTGATGAAATAAAAATCCGCTGATTTAATTGAAAACGTATAAATATCACAATAAAATTACTGATTTGAATTCAAAAAAATAAAAATAAAAAGGACCAAATGAAACACGATAATTTACCATTATCTAGTTATCCGCGTCAACATCCTTATAAAAATGGAACAAAAAATGCAAAGAAAATAAATTAAAAACAAAATTACTCTATTATTTTGGATTTTAACACGAATAACGTAGGTGTAGGTAATTCGGTACGCAACAAATGTTTACTATGTACATGAATGTCCCATAGCCATAGCACAATCTTAAAAATCAGTACGAATCGATACTAAATATGTATTCCAAAAACACACGATGATTACCGTAAAAATAAATATACCTTACAAAGGCTTTGCATACAAAAGATTTTTGCATTCGTAAAATTTCATTATTAAAAAAAAACAAAAAACAAACAAATAGAAATAACTAACATACTGAAAGTTTATATATGTACACAAAAGAATGGAAAATGAATATTTTTCCAAAAATGCGAGACCAAAACGATTTATAAAACAAAAATATATTTTTTCAATATAAAAACTCTCCCAGATTGATGAAGTGAGCATTTCGCTAGTACGAGCACAACCTCGTTATAAAATCTAAAAAAAAAAATTAAGAGAAAAATTAATCACATACTATTTAAATTTAAATCGGCAATACTTTTCAAAATGTCTTCTTACTCACCATTTTCATTGCGTTTTCTTTACAACTAAAGCAGATTTCTTTGAATTTTTACGTTCGACGACCGCGTACTTCAACGTATTGCTATTCTTTTTTCTCTCTAACCTGAGAACAATGATTTTTCACATTTATTTTCGCTTATTCGCCATTTATAATATAAAGTTACGTTTGTCATTATTACATCGATCACGTACTGGTCTCGTTTATGATCGTATTACGTTAGATACTTTTTTTAAAGAACAATATTCTCTAGTGTAAATATTATTCGTTAAAATTAGAAGGAAAAAGTATCACAAAAATCCCAACTATATATAAATATTTATCCAAAATGTTTTAAAAGTAAAAACCATACAACGATGGCGCGATGCGTCATTATTAATGGTAATGCTATCTTTATTTTCTTTTCAACGTAATACGTTGTTTCACTCGCAAGTACTTAATCTAAAAAGATAATTTGTTTCTTCATCTCAGAGGTCAAAAGCAAGTATTGGTAATAAATAACCATTGCAGATGATCTAAAGTATACTTTTGTATATATTTTCCCAAATAAGTACGTTTTCAATCAAAACTCCAATAATGACACAGTTTTTTCCAAACCGTAAATTTTCGTTCGCTTTACGAAGTAAATTTTAAAAATCAATTCTATGTACCGAATACGCTAGAATGAAGCTGTTCTTTAAACGTAAAACATCACCGTAATTAATTAAGTTACTCGTATAATTCGAAAAAAGGCTACGGTGACGTCACACGTAAAGCGAGTACCGCGCATCGTATAAAATCATTCTCTTTCGCGAAATTATCCAATACAGCGTTCAACTTCAATTCGAATTCAGATTATTATCATTTTTGTAGGTAGTTCTAAGAGCAGATATTCAGGAGTTGGTTTTAAGATTTATCCTCATTTGTGCCATTTTTCCAACGTTTCACTTTCTACCGGCGCGGTGGATGGTTTATTTATTTTGCTAAGCAAACAAAAAATTTATTCCGAGTTGTGGTCGTGTCTCTAGGGGGAATTTCGATCCACTAAAACCAACCCACATTTTTCTTCAAGTTCTTACGCTCTTTTTAAAAAGTGAAAAAAATTTTACGATTTTTACCTAAATAGTTGGTTCATATAATATTACACGACGGCATTTCAATTTCCCACATAGAATGTTAAGAAGTTTTTTTGACCAAACAAGAAGAAATTTGATTTGGGTTTTGGAAAGTATTGTCGCCAGATTATTCGTTGATAACTGACACAGAATCAACCATCAATTTGCCTGACAGCACTACTTTGAGATTACCTCGTTCTTGGAAAATTAAATCTTGAGAGCATCGAAAATTTATTCTCTTCTATTATAATCACACAAGTCAGATAAAAGCATAAAAATCAAAGAAATATTTTTTTATGCAGTGTAGAAACGAAGAAGAGCTGAATAACTGGAATTTTCAAGAATCACAGTCTATCGACCTATGGCGGATGAAGAGGGAATATCAACAAAATCCGTTTTGTGATCCCAGAAGACCATTAAGAAAGACCGTTTTTAGCCATGTCAGATATTTATTTTATTTTTTTTCCGAACCTTAAAATCATTTACTCTGCTCAATACTAACTAAAATCGCTCCTATTCGGTCAATCGGCTCAGTTTGGCGGCGGATCAGACATATATGAGTGGGGATGACCTTGGGTCAAAATTCAGTTGTGCCCCAATTTAGAGGAAGGGGTGCTCAAGGGCCAGAAACACAAAAATTGTTCCATTTTGAGCCAATTGATAGAAAATTCAAAGTTGCATAACATATCCAAAAATCAACCTCTTAAGTCAATCAGGAGGGAAGATATGAGGGTTTCCCCCTTTTCTCACCTTGCAAAAGAACTTTTCCTCCCCTATCCCTCCACTAAATTAAGCTAGGAATTTGAAATTCGGTATGTGCATTTAGTAGGGGCTCGGGCTCCAAATGTGTTTTTTTATGAGGTGCCGACTTTTTAGCTCCGTTACACCCCCTCACTGCCTCGAAAATGTATATTTTTTGGAGGGAGGGGTTCCTATTTTGAGTTTGTTCCTCGCATAACTCTCCTCTAAATAGAATTAGGAACTTGAAATCATGTATGGACATGTAGTAGGGGCCTATTGTCATTTTGAATTATGAGTTTGTAACCATTGATAAAGAAGGGAGATAAAATCCTTCGATTGTTTCTCACAATTCTTTTCTTTTCTTCTCCTTCAAATTTATGCAGATTTTGTTCACAATTTGAAGGAGAAAAAAAGAAAAGAATTGTGAGAAACAATCGAAGGATTTTATCTCCCTTCTTTATCAATGATTACGAACTCATAATTCAAAATGACAATTTTTTCTATTAATCCAACCAATTATCATTTTTTATACCTAATTTTAAAACAATTTCCTTTCATTTTATATCAATTTTTTGATTTTATTAAAATTAGGTCATTATCTCGAATGTTCATGTCACCCTTTAATCGACTTATCTTTCATTATAAGGACCTTCTTTCCCAGAAAATTCAAATCTATAGATTCCACCAAATTATTGACAAGATACATAATTTTTCACCAAATGAAAAATTTAGTGAAGGAATAAAACGCAGACTAACCTCATTACAGTAACGGTAGATTCGCTAATATTATATTCAGACTCTTTAGGACGTTTAACATCTTCAGGAATTCTCCTGGGACGACCTCTTTTCCTAGGTTGTGTAACTTCGGTACTTTTCGAACTACTGCAACAAACAACAAACGTAATAAAATTAGTGGTCAGAATTAGATGATTGCGAATCATGTGACGATCATTACAGAACATACTGTAATATAACATACGATTTTGGTAAAACAAAATTTAAGAATCTATGTAATCATCTCGAGCACATTACACATATAAACACCGAATAACTGAGATGAAAATCGCTGTCCCTTGAATCGCCCGTATAGAGAAGATAAACCATTCAGACCTTGAATAAGGACGATGTCATGTAAATTTTTCAAATCTTAAAAAAATAATTTGATGTAGCTAGTGCAGAGCTAGCGCTGCCAAGTTCAATGAAACTGTTCGCGTGTGCTCGTACTTGTAATCTGCATCGTACCAAGTTCCCTTGAAACGGGTGAACTTTTTGACGTTGAAACGAAGAGACTATTATAGATACTTAAGCTACATATAGGTATTCTTATACACACCTGCTTTTCTCTTTCTTATTCCACGAATACGTGGCGGCCATGAATTTTTGATATATCAGTCCTTTTCTGGCTCTTTCCAATTTTCGTACAACTGGAGCATCTTCAGATTGATTATCGGAAGTTTTATCACTATCGCTGATTCTATCTTCCGCATCGTCGGTGCTCAGTTTGTACTGCGTGTTCTGTTCGCTAGATTTTTTTTTACATTTCGTATTCCTATAATTGCTGGCAGGCCTAGTTTTCTCTATACTTTTCACACATTCGTAACCGTTAAAATTATCCAATACATTTGCACTACGATCGTTTAAATTTATACCATTCACGTCAGTAATATCGCCGTAATTTTCGTACTTTTCGCGCCATTTTACTTTCAATTTACCCACAAACTGCACTTCCGGCGAATTGATTAGGTAATCGTTCGACAAATACACGAAATGCGAGTTTCGATTTTCATCAGTCTCTAGTTGAAATTTCGCTTCGTCTTGTCCTTTTATAGGCGCATCTGCCGAGTCGGCTAATTTCGGCGTCATTTGTTCTATATCGATAATACTGATATGTTCCTTAATTGAGCGTTTTATCACAGATTTACGATACAGATTTGTAGGCCTATGAAGTTGCTGATAATTCATATCTTCGTTTTCGGCTGGAATGTGATGACTAGCGTCGGCGTACGCCAACGTTCCAATTGTATTTTCTGATATCTGAAAGCAAAAAAAAAATTACTAGTGTTAGATATCTACCTCAGACGTATTTTTATTTTTCAAAAACCTTTCATCAGCCTACACTCCAAAACCCTTAGTTCCCCTTAGTATTGTAAATATTGAAAGTTACGACCGAAATAACTGTTTCTTTCGAATTATTACCGATTCGTATTGATCTTTGGTTTCAAAAAAAAAAATCCAACAGGTAAATTATGAAAAATTTACATAGTTTCTACTTCATTTATAACATCTCTCTGAGGTTTCGTTTCCTCAATATTGCTGTATCTTATTCTAAAATATTAATCCAAAGATTAATTTCAGAAATTAAAGGGGTCATAATTGTAAATTTGATATAATGATGCAAAACTTTGATACATTTTTGTGCATAAATGACACGTTAAAATTTTAAATGTTCATAAAATTGATTTCTAACTTTTTAGGCTTGACAAAGCTATCAAAAACAATAGTCAAAGAACACTCGATCTCCATCTCACATTCTCGTCGATATCAAGCAATTCAAATCTCGCCATCGGAATTGAAACAAAAGCAAAAATCAAGCTCTTCTAAGTTTTCATTCACTAATCTATCTAGGCTCAACAAATCTTCAGTATTTAATCAACCAATTTAAAAGTTGCTAAAATATTGCTATCAAAACATGACGTTTCTCTTGAGTGTTTTTTCTTTACGTAAAAATTGAATTCGGATTAGAATAATTAGTGTTAAAAACGACCCATATTCAAGAGTCAAAAGAAAATCTTAAAATTTTTTTAATCCGAAATCTCTTCCAAATCGTTTCTAGAAATAGATAATGTACATAACTGATCTATAACACGACCACAGTTTATTTGAAATAAATAATTTAAAATGAAATTCAATACAAAAATGTATTTATAAAGACTCCTCTTTTCTTCCTTAGTTTGGTAAATTCACATTCAAACTTTTTATCGGATCCATTAATAAGAGTATTGTTCTCTCCGGTTAAGTAACTTCACTGGTAAAAATTGAGCATCGATAAACAAGATATAAAATCTGTATTTGTGTTAAGAAATCCTTTCTCTTATATTTACTTCCATATAAAAAAAGGGGTTCAAATATCGTTACAATAAACTTGATAAAATTCGTAAAAATGTCCATTTTGTAACATCTCCCTTCTACGTTCCTCTCTTATAAGATTGGTATATTCAAAAATGGCAACTGGGAAGGGAAAAACAAAATTGATACCTAAGGACTTTTAAAAACTCTCCAACAAAAAAAAAAAACTTGTAATTAAAAAGAGGAATTCTAGCATTAACTTCAAATTCGCAAGTTTTTTTCGTCAAGCAGGTAGAGTATTCTAACGATAATTAAAACAATTTTTTGGAAGCATTTCACCATATTAAAAACCACCACTTGAATCGGGTCACATACTAATGCTAATCAGATCTAGGTATAAGGCTGTACAACCACTCCGACCAGCCTCAGATTTATTATGTACACAGGGATAACAATCACCAACCCAGCAACAGTCGAAAGCAACAATTCTCTTTTGAAAACAAGAGGGGTGAAAAGAATGCGATACTGTGCTGCCAAACGTTCTTCGCAGACGTATAAGCATGTATGTAAGTACACATATAAGTCATTTGAAAACGTATTATACAAATTTCCGTTAATATTGTCACCGACCCATCGTTTTATCTTAATTGTGCACATGGTTGACATTGTCTTATTATGTACTTTCAACATTTTACGAACGATACAATTAGGTATTGAGATGCTTAAAATAAACCTTTGTTACAAAATTTTAAAAAGAAAATAAAAAATATCAAAGGTTATAATAATGTAAGTATATTGCATCTTACCTACGTTAATCGTTAAAATTACAAGCCTTAAATCCTGCATAAACAACTGTGTGTCAAAAATGTCACTTCGATACTTTTATCTTTGCACCAAAGACCAAAGTACTGCTATTGGCAAAAGGTAATTATAAAAGAAATCACATTGTGTTCTCCAATTCCGATTCAAAAAATTCTTTTATAAACTTACAAAACTCGTCCATACTTTATACAATTTCTCGTTTAAATACACATTTATTTTGGCATTCTGCGAATATGTAAAAATTTTTAAAATTACAACACACTTTCCAATTTTTGGCTGTTATTTCCACCAAGTTCCCAAACACACGTGTAGTGCACGCTCTCTCAGAGAAATAACGCACAGCATAAATAGTGTAGTAAATCAAAGAACAATGAAAACCACTAATATAACAGGACTTGAAAGTATTTTTTACACTGTACGTATCGTATATCAAATCGAGTTCGTTTTGTTTATGAAAACGAAAAAAAAAACTGGATTATTGGTTTGATATGTTTGAAAATTGCATATAGGTATTATTCTTACAAAGGGCTGAAGTATTCACTAAAAATGTAGAAATTTTTGTGTGGTAAAGAAGTGCTTAAGGAGGCGTAGTTACAGTAATAGATACTTAAGGAAATTTTCAAACATTTCAATACATGATGAAATTACCTGAGTATTCAGAAAATAATCATCTACTCTTATTTTAGGATTATAATTCATTGCGCTGTTTGGAAAATTACTTGATACAGTTATAGAAATAGAAAGTACCTAATAAATATTTCATTTGAATTCACGGCTGTTTCAAAATTACTTACTCAACTTTTTCCATCACCTGTTCCACAAACAGAAAAAAATTTCATTGTAAAAAACTTTTATAAAACTCTAAATTTAAACACGTTTTTCTCACTTCAACTACTTTAGAAAATCGATTATAATGCGAGAATACTATTATCATAGAATGTCATAAACGAACGACCATCTCTAACGACTTGATAAAAATTAATTCATTGATTAGAACAATATTTTTTATTTTTATTCTCTATAGATACGAGCGAATTTCGATGGTTACAATTCCGTCAACAGGTGAAAATCTGGGAGAAAAAAATTTTTAAATACTTGCAGAATGAAAGCTATCATCGATTAAATAACAATTTGGGTAAGTTTACCCCTTTGAAGATATAATATTTCAAGTTGAAGTTTAAAGGTGGGCGGTTATGGTAATAAGGTTAGTGAATACTTCAAGGATAGACGATATAGTTTGTTGAAATTTCCACCATTCTACTTATAAAATGGCGAACTTTTCGAGATAATTTGAAAAATGTTTATATATTAAATTAATCTTCATTCAATTTCCTAAAATTATCGTATGTAAAGCAAAATACAGTTTGCAGGCTACTATCGGTTTCAATGTACAGATATACCAGAGTGCCTGAATAAATACAGAAAAAACACTCAGATTATATATCCGCTGATTTACGATTTACACCTAATGATAAAAATATTCGCAATTTGACAATCGAATTCGAACGAATTATAAATTATGAACTACAATTTCAATCAGCAGTTAATACGCATCGGTGAAATGTAATGGCTGGTGAAAAAATAAATTATAAAAATTCACCTGATGGCACGTTTTCATTCAACATGTCGAACTTTAGAATGAAAATAAATTTGTACCAATAAAATCATAATCTGTTTGGAAGAATTTTAATAATGACGTTTGGTTTCAGGGCCATTTACGTCATCTATTTAACTAAGTTGAAATTTACGGAATATAATGAACTAACGCTGTGAAATCGTTCTAATATAAAACGTTTCGGCTTCGGTTTCACTCTATGAAAACAATTTCTTACTTACATTCGCTACATCGATATTTGGTGCACTGCCATCATCTTCGAATAAATCTCGGTAACGTTTTTTAAGGGGTTTAGGAATACCCTTCTCTAGTTCTGGTAACATAGAGGGTAACTAATCAGTGACACGTTATCTGAAAATGTAAAAAAATATTAATAATTACACACAACAAAGTAAGTACGTTCAAAAATTAATAAAAGACCTTGTACGTTCAAATATCGTAATTCATTCATTAGCAAAACAATTTAACAAATGAATTTACTTTTACTTCTTCGCGAGCGTAGCACGCAAAATATAACAAAATCAGAACAGCTGATTAAGCTACAGTTATACGTTATTCATGGATTTGAAAAAAAAAAATACAATTAGAATATTATACGTGTAACTTGTTCAACGAATTTCCCTACGTTATGAAATACACGGGTTTTTTTCTTATAAAATGTATATAAGTACGTGTCATACTTATATAGCAATGATTAGACCACGGTGGGTAGCTGGGTACTTCTCACATATTACGAATAATAAGCACGTTAAGAGTTTCAATTCGAGCAGATTTGTTTTCCACTAATAAGTAAATGAATGTTACACCTGTTACCTATAAACCGGTCATCGCTTCAAATACTGATTTTTCTTTTGATTAATGCCATCGATACATTAACAAAAATTTACTGTAATTATTACACGATTAAACGATCTGAATTTGAATTGTTCATTCTATGATTTTAACAAGGTTATACGAATACGGAACATAACATCAAAATTATAAACGTTACCTGTAAAATTTAATTGCAGTCCAATTGACAAAAAGTCCACAGTGATATAAATTCTTAAAACAGCATTACAATTTCCATTAAATAAATTCACATTTCGAAGAAAAAATTATCTAATCACCAAACCACCACGATCCTGTTAACAAAGTATATTAATTGAAATGTAAATGAAAACGGTGGTTAAACGTTACAAATAAACCGATAAAAAATACATACAATTAAGTAGAACTTATATCGGTCGTTTAAATTAAATAAATTTATAAACATTAATGAAAAATTGAAAAAAAAAAGGACTACAACCGATTCAATTTCTATTTTATATTACACACCGCATCGAACAACGTTGAAAGCAACTGGCAAAAAATGAACCGGAGATAAACGAACTCGTACTTATTCGTTGTACGTTCATACGGCACTAACAGCACGCGATGAGAGACGAGGTCAATAATTCAGATTATATTGAACAGCTGATAGATGCTGATATAACCAGATTTAAGTAGCAGATTTTTTCAATTGCTTACCTCTTGCTACGTACACCGCATTTAATTTTTGTGTACATTCGAAGAATAATAATAATAATTACTAACTCTCTTGTTATTCTTAAAACAAAACGTAAATATTGTCGTTAAATACCACCGGGTAAGCTACGCTTTCATGTTTACTCAGTATTATACTCGTCGAGTACATTAAATGGCAACACTGCTGAAACGTTATTTTCTAAATCATTTACTATACTAGTATACTTTGATGGAATTTTGAGAAGCGTTTTTATTTTGCAAGTATTTAAAATTATAAAGCCGATTTAATATATTAACAATTTACATAGCACAATTTGGCAACGTTGAAGTTTTTAATATTTGTACCTATGATACTTTTTCGATGTCCTTGGTCCTTGACAAACGCTTTCAAATAAGTACATACTTTTAATGTTAATTAATTCTTTTTCTTCGAGTGCGTAAATAACGCCCATCATTTTAAAACTATATATTTCAAACGAATTATTATACAATAAATAAAAGTTTGAAAATTAACTCATAGCTTTATTTCGTTTTTTTTTGTTTTTTTTTTTTTCATGAAATTCGTGACGAAGCAGGAGAAAATTATTTGATATTATTTTTTTTAAATCATTTATCGCGATTCAAATGATGATAACGAAGAGCTACATGAATATTAGAAATAGAACTTAAGTAGAGATGGTAAATTCTCATTTTTTAAAAATGTAATGATATACCTATACTTTCAAAGTAAAATCAATAAGTGACCTAAATTTATGCTTACGCATAAAATTTTATTTTACTAAATCATATACCCATGGAGATATCAAGCGATAATTTGGAAGTACACTAAAATTGAAAATATCCTTAATTTATTGATTTGTGAAGTGATGAATATTTCTGTTTTCGTAATATGATATTACGAGTAAAATTATTTTTAGATATATAGATTACCAAATTTCAATTTCGTCATTGCATAGCGATAAGTTGATTACAATAATTATCAAAGACGCGGAATGGTGTAGTCTGCATTCGTACTTATAATTTTTTGTTCATACCATAGGTCCCTGTATCTGGTAAGCTGTTCTTGAGCTCTTCTTACATCTTTGCATCAAAAAAAAGAACTGGAAAAGCGGAAATGTTTTTTTATATATTTCACAGAAGACATTAAAATTTAATGTGTCCATTTTATAAAGTAAAAATTAACAATAGACCTACGAATGTACACAAGCTTATAAATTAATTTTTCAAACAATCCATCTTGCTCTGATATAAAATAAGTAACTTTGAATCGGTTCGAATATTTTTTACTAATGATTTATTTTAAGAAATTTTTTACAATAATAATCGAATCAGTTTTTGTGATTATTATTTTTTACTGGTGATTGCCAAACATCTCTATAATTTAAAAATTTATTTGAATAATACTCTTGTAATGAAATTTTTTCACATAATATAAAATTAATAAGATAGGTGTACATTCGATGTGAAATAAAATTTTTCAAGAACAAAAATTCATTTAATCGGAATAGATTGCGACAACGATTATTATTATTACACATATTGCAAATTGAGGAACGTACCTGGTGACATTATGTATTATCTACCTCTACCTAGAATCCTACATATCGGTATGCATCTCAGCGTTAAAGTTTATGCAATGAATAAAAACACTTTGCGAAATAAACGACGAAATGTGAAGTGTTTTCAGATGAAAATTTTCAAGAGAACAAAGTAAGTACCTTGTTTTTGAATGTAGAAAAAGAAACACATGAAAGCAATTTCTTTCGCAGACTAGGTACAACTAAATCAATAATTATATTTAATGCTGCTCCTTAACTACAGCATTCTCTATACTTCCGCGATAAAATTCTAAGCATAAAAATATTTATTTTCATATTTTTAAATGATTTTAAACTATACCTATCTAATGTGAAAGTAATTCATATTTTCAATTTTAATCAACGTTGAATATGAAACTGAACGATAAATATCAATCGAATATTATCAAATGCGGAGTCATAGAAATTATAGCATCGATAATATCATTAAAACGAACAACTTTTTTTTCATGAGGTAGCATTCGTGAAATTTCTGCCCATTGAACGCCGTAATCTAACAATTAATCATTTAGGAACTAAAAACGTGTGATATTTGAAAATAAACAATGTGACAATTATCGACGATGCCTATGGATTGTCAACATTCTTTCAATTTAACTTGTATTTTAGGTTTAAGGTATAACCTTCGCTAAGACTCCGAGTCAGTTGCAAAATCATTTATGAAATAAAAAATATTATTACAGCGTCATGCTTTCTGAAGAGGAGAAAAAGTGTTCGCAGTGAAAATCAATACCATCCACTGATGATGATCTCTCATCAACGATTCAACACTATCATTTAATGACACAACCGGTATTCCTCGAATAGTAGTTTTAAAACATGAATAAAAACAAGAACTTCTGGTGCTATTAATTTTTCTTCATGCTCACAGATTGTAGCTCAGAATTTCATAATTGGAGAAGACTGGTAACAATGTAATATGAGGGTACCTAATGATAAATTTACTAAACGAATCTGATGTAGTGATACGTTCAATACCAAAGATAATGTTCGATGAATACAGATCCGTGTTTCCAGATTTTCAGCACAATTCATAATAAGAAATAATGACAAACTTCAGAAAAAAATTTATCTTAATTTGTGAGTAATGTACTTCGATACATATCTATTTTTAAATTGTGGAATTAGTGAAGAATTGAACTATCTTGCTTCCGGTGTTAGTTTTGATTTCTTTCTAGAAATGTTGACATGGATTGTTATTGTGCAACATTTACATTTAAAAGAGGCAAAAAGTAATAATTTTAAACCGTATGCGATAACTGAAAATGAAATGTGTGAAAATTTTCGATAATAATACGTACAATTGCGTTATATTCAAAAATAATTAATTTGTATTGTATCTACGTACGTATATTATGTACTTACTACTTATTCTCATGCTTAAAACTTTAAAAATAATTATTATCGCATTTCAACAGTGTTACCACATTTTGAAATATTATCGCACGCTAGCTGTTGTTATACAAATGTTTGAAATTTTATTGTAAATTCAACATAAATTGTTGTCACCTTTGTCAAAATTAAAATTTCAAAGAAATTTTTATTGTTGAAGCGTAAAAGTTGTGATCCGTTGGCATTCATTGAATAATAAAAAAAGATATAATTTTCTAATAATGTTATACGTACCAACAACGGCATACTACATTTTTGAACGTTCGCTAAGCGTATAAATACAAAACAACCAAAGAATGAAACGTCAATTTTCGTTTGTGTATCACTACATCAGTTAAATTAAATTGTTTCAGCTTTCATAACAACAAAACGATCATTTTGTTGGTAAAAACGTAATCTTATTTCGTTACAAGATAATTTAATGATTTCGATGTTTAAAGTACCTTATTTACATTGTTTTCTTTCAATCTATGAATTTTTTGAATTTAATCAAAAATAAAAAGGGTGTATATATTTAAACAAAAGATGATAATTGTGAACAGATTTTCAAAAACATTCAAAAAATAAGTTGTTTCAATCAAAAATTAAAAAATCTAGCTCGCTTATATAATAATTGATCTGTAATCTCTCCTAGCTTGAAAGTAATTTTTTTATACGAACATGAAACCCTTACTAATGACTTCATATCTGCATCAACCTACAGATTTAGAACCATCTTACATAAGTTGTTATGTTTTGTGTACGGTATTATAGTCATTTTACCAATTTCTGATCAATAAGCAACGGGGTTATCTAAAATCAAAACATTATAAAATAAATATTTCACGAAATTATGGATACCCTAGACTACCTACTCTACGAAGTTACCTACCAAGGTACATACATTCAAACCATACAAATTCGGTACATGCGTTGCATCTATGTTGGTGTATTCAACTTGAATTATTTCCAAAAAATATTTATTCTACATATACTTAAATCATCAGAACTATGTTGGTATTTGAAACAAAAGAAATAACTATTGAAGTTCAAAGCTCGAAAATATTTTAGTCTTATAAAATTAAATTCCAAATAGAATTTCAGGTTTGCACAGTAAGAAATGTGTAATCAGATTTTTAAAGAAAGTTGCATACGAAAAATCACTGCGAATCTTATCAAAGCTTCGAATAATTAATTCCATATGAGAATGATTACTGCGTTTGTAATCATTCAACTATTTACAACCTCGGAATGTATACCATTAAAATTCAACTGCTTAATTTATTTTTTACTTGGAAACGGAATACGTATGTTCAGAGCATAATCCAAACTATACAATAATTTTAAATTACAAAACTGTAAATTTTAGCGAATTTGTTTCTGAGAGTACTAATCGTAGCATCGAGATATGTTTACTTGAAAGCAAAAATGACACTCACGAAAATCGTTCAATCTGAATGCACTATAAATTTTTATCGGTTGGGAGGAAAAGCAAAAAAAAAACTGCTTTTATGAAAAATCGTTATACAATTATGCCTAATATATACTTAGGTATACACATGTATTTTCAAAAAGAATTCAATAAATTGTATACTTACTTACAAAGGAAATAACGTTTACCAAAGACTACGTGTTTTGTGTAATTGATAGAATCAATAAGTTCATATAGTCTGTGTATTATTGTAGTTAAATTTCAAATAACACGCGTGATATTTACTATCTATTCGTTGGATAAATTGATAAAATATAAAAAACTTTTTAACAACTCCAAAAAACAATGTAGAACACAACAACGTGATAATAAATTAACTTCAATTCAAACATGCATAAGAAAGAAGGCAAAGAACATGCGGCAGAATGTACGAATATCAGGGTTACCAACATTTTTCTTTAACCATTCAGTTGTGTACCATAGATTTTGTGTCTTGCATCATTAATAATTTAATAATAAGAAGCATGAATCATAATGATCTTGTTACGTTTCAATATTTGGAATAACATTTTCGAGGTAGTTCAATTTTCTAAAACCTGATACATTAAATAAAAAAATTACCAACGTGAATGTTCATGAAGATATTACGAAACTATTAAAGAAAATTGGCCTAAAGGTAGTTTAGGTATTATCTAAATTCGTATAAGTAGAATATTTGTTATTCTCATTAATTTTTGACAGTTTTTCGATTAAATAATATAGCTTTTTCTGGTACTTAATGAATCCAGTGGGAAACTTACCAAGTCGAAGCGTTTATAACAAAATCATTCGACGAATGATGCCAAAATATAAAATGTCCTTAACAATGACAAAACGCTTTATCTAAATACCTAAAAATAAGTTTATAAACAAACCGATGCAATTATAACACCAAAATTAACAGCGGATATTCCTTATTCCAAAATGTGCGAATTAATACGAATACATCGAGAATGAGCCAGAGTGGTTCGAATTCTTTTCGATTTTCACAACAGGCTTAATTTTTACTGATTGCATGAATGAACAACAATTTTCTGTGAGCTACGATCTCATATCAGTTTACAATAGATCGCTATAATAATTTTTTCATTTTGTAAGATAAGTACTCAAGCACTTGAGAGAAAAAAACACTCAAATATCAATTCATTTATTGTAACGTGAAAAATAATTAGAAGTGTGTTACTCGTAAAGTAGCGTCATTGCGGAAGAAATATCTACACTTATCAACATATTCAACAAAACCGGCATAAAAAGCGAAATTCAAGCTTGTTTGTTACGCTATTCTTATAATTTACATAAGCGTTTCATTTTTTATGACGTATTATTACAGGTGCTTTAGATCTTTGGTAGTTTTAAATAAAGCGAGTTCAAAAATGGGCTCACTTGGAAAATTGAAATTTTTATTTCATTCGAAAATGAATTTTTTATTCAAATTGATCAGCCGAAGTTACACCATCACAGAAATTAAAAGTTACCGCTCCTAATAATATTTACGAACATGACCCAGTGACATACTAAACCAAATATTTTTTTCATTTGGCATCAACTTAAAGTTAATAATACATGTAGATATTCGTATAAAAATGAAAAATATATTCAATTCAAAAATTGTCATAATATCTACACGAAAAAAAAAAAAAACAATCAAAGGATAAAAATCAAAAATAAGCTAAAACAAAAAAATTACTTTATTTTAAAGGATCACAACAAAGAACATAATTTCATTAAGTACACTCTACAATGGTAACTATTCTCTATTACAGTTACATCTCAACATCATAAAATAAATAACAACGAAAAAAAGAAGAATGAACGAATTAGAAAGCGAAATAAAATAAGAAATTAACAGAACATTTTGTACAAGTGCGAATAAAAATAAATACTGTAAAATTAGTTCACGAAAGTAAATTGTTCACTTATACGGAAACAAAAACGTGGGAATTAACTCATAGATTCTTCTAACAAAGCGTTCAATTCTCTTAAATGCTGCATTTTGCTACCGGTCGAAGGTGAAGCTGCGCTGGGACGTCCGACATAGCTGAAAACATAGGCCGAACTTTTTAGTCAGTATTTGTAAGGCATAAAAATTTAACGAGAAAAAAAAAACATCAAATGATGACTTACCTCACTGGTCTTGAGCCGCCTAATGCAGTATTAAATCGTGGCTGTACGTACGTCCAAGAGCCTTGATTTTTATGTTCTTCTTGGGCCCACGCTAATTTAGCATTAGGATATTTATTACATTCTTGCTTAATAAGATCGAATGGGAAAGGTGATATCTGTAAAATGATGATTATGATGAATCTCGACATTTTCTTACGCAGTATTTTTGCTTTAAACTTTCGCTTTACCTGTTCAACTCGCGCAATGGCGACATCTGAATCTAAGCCTTTATCACTTCTAGCCTTTTTTATATCGTAATATACTTTACCACTGCAGAATACAACTTTCCTAACATTAGACGGATTTTGTGAAGCTGGTCCATTATCGGGGATAATTCTAAAACACAACATTCAAAATTCTCAAAATGTAATTTATCATTTACGCGTTAAATATAAATATTATTAATTACACGAGATCCAGTGAACAGTGAAAAAAAATTAATTCCCATCTAATCGATTTATGACGATAAGTAAATTGATAGAAATTATTTTTAAAAAATTTCTACTATTTTGAACTATGCTTCTACATTAATTAATTGAATGCAACTAGCTTAATTACCTTAAAAACTCTGTACCATCATTCATTTCATCAAAGCTAGACTTTGCTTCCGGATGACGCAATAATGATTTGGGCGTCATCAAAATTAATGGTTTACGGAAAGGTAAGGCGATCTGGCGACGTAAAATGTGGAAATAATTGGCTGGAGTCGAACAATTCGCCACCTAAACAAATTATTCTAAGTAGAAAAAATTGAAAACATTTTGAAAATAAGTTTCTATTTCGGAACTTACAATCCAATTTATATCGTGTAGTTGACGAATAGCGAATTCGTCGCTTTCGGGAGGGAAATAATCTGGATCATCTGAGGACATTTGTAAAAATCTTTCTAGGCGAGCCGAAGAATGTTCCGGACCCTGCGAATTGAGCAAAATAAAGTAAATGATATTAAATGATTTTTAAACATTTTTTTTTCATTGAACAAATACTAACCATGCCTTCTAAGCCGTGAGGCAATAACATGACTAGACCAGATTGTCTGACCCATTTCGCTTGACCAGAACTGATAAATTGATCGATAATGCATTGAGCGGTGTTGTTAAAATCTCCGAATTGCGCTTCCCAACATACTAAAGCATTCGGATTGGTCATAGAAAAACCCAATTCGAATCCTATAAAAGAAAATGATGTCACTTCAATTCAACAGAAAAACTCGATCTTGACGAAAAAAATAATTACTCACCGAGCACTGCGAATTCAGAAAGCGAACTGTTACACACTGAATAAGGCGCCTGATCAGGATACAAATTAGACAAAGGCCTGTATGTAGCCTTATCAACAGTTTGATGATGTAAAACGTGATGCCTGTGACTGAACGTTCCTCTCTCCACATCTTGACCGCTCAATCTGACATGAATGCCTTCTTTAAGCAAAGAACCAAAAGCCATAGCTTCGCCTAGTGCCCAATCAACCGTCCTTTCTTCCACCATTTGCATACGAGCTTTAAGAATACGTTCGATACCTGCAAAATGAATCCATCATTAGCACTTTTTCTCAACGAGCAATTTCCACATTCGTAAAATCTGAAAAAAACAAACCTCTGTGAATAACGAACTCGGCAGCATTAGGAGGCGGAGACGAAAACCGTTTGCCAATATGGATTAATGTGTCTTCTTTGATACCAGTGGGTGACATTCTCAATGGATCTTTACCTTCAAAGAAACCTGACCAAGGAGAGTCCAGCCAGTCTTTGTATTTAATGTGAGTTTCTTTTCTAGAATTTGAATGCGCTCCTTCACAAATCGATTCATATTTCTCTTGAACATCCTGCGGAACAAATACAATTCGATGATTAGTTTCATGACAATAAAAGTCTTGACCATTCAGAGAAGCGATTTACCTTGACTTGTTCAGGAGTAACTACTCCTTCATTAATGAGTTTTTCTGCGTACTGAACTAGCACTGGTTTAGTTTTTTTAATAATGCTGTACATTAAAGGTTGCGTAAACATAGGTTCGTCGATTTCGTTGTGGCCATTTCTTCGGTACGAAACCTGGAAAAAACAAAAGTAGCCGATTTTTAATTATTATTCTTTTATTTTTGATAAACAAATATTCCAGGACGCATTCATCAATGCAGATTCTCTCTTTGAAAGAATAATTTTTCAACACGATCTATTTACATTGATATCCCGAGAAAATTAACTTCGATATTACTCTTAAATTAGTCGTATTTCATCCCTTCCTTCTTACGCTCAATAATTCTGAATTTTTACTATCCTTCACGAGGGAAGAATTTAAAAAATCTTCTAAATTTTCATTTCATCAGATATAATTTTTAGCACGCAAAAGAGAATAAGGATAAAAATCAAGACTGCCTCCAAATCAGCCTTTCCAAATAACAAGATAACATTTTCTGGGATTTTGAACGAATGAATTCACAATTCTCATTAAAATTCGAGATAAAATTCCGTTTATCACGTCGAGTTTGATATTTCTCAACTCTCATACTTACAATATCAATAACAACATCTTTATGGAAAGTGTTACGCCATTCGGCAGCAATATTACAAACATGCATAACAGCTTCGGGATCATCGGAGTTGACGTGGAATATCGGAGCATTTACCACCCTAGCGACATCTAATAAACAAAATGAAGCACAAATTAAAAATCTAATTAGTGTTTTCACTAATACAGAGGGAATTTCAACCAAATAGCTTACCAGTACAATACGGCGATGATCTAGAATGACGTGGATCAGTTGTGAATCCGATTTGATTATTGACCACAATGTGCACCGTACCGTGTGTCGTGTAATCGGGCAAATCGGATAAATGGAAAGTTTCATAAACAACGCCTTGTCCACAAAACGCAGCATCGCCGTGCAACAAGACCGACATAACCTAAGGTGTTGCATTACATAAAATTGACTAGATACGTTCGAATTAACGTGTATATTTATTTAATTTTTGATTTTTACTTTTTTGCCTTCATTATCACCGCGGTAAAATTGTTCGGCTCTAGTTTTTCCTTGTACGACTGGATCAACGGCTTCTAAATGCGAAGGATTTGCGACAACGGCCAATCGGATATTTTTATTCGTAACTCGATTCAGTCTTTCGATATATGTACCCAAATGGTATTTAACATCACCAGAACCCTATACAACATGCATTATTTTCTATCAAATTCTACAAAACGTGGTAGATTATTTTTTTTGAATAGGCCGCGACCTCATTGTGTGTGAAGCTACTAATAGCTTTATTTCAGCATTAATGATAATTTCAACAGGGAAAAATTCAATCAAAGACGTATACATCTTTCAAGGGTTATTTGTTAATACTCTCGCAAACGTAGACAATCATAAAGCCACACCTTAAAAGAATTACATCACCGATAAGATAATACGTTAATGATAAGGCCTATGCAAATATCATGTTTCGAAAATTCCCCATCTACGCGAAAAAATTACTTTCACTATCGTTGCATTCGTAAATTCTAGCCATTTTTTTTTACCGTAATCAACGCGCGTGAATTCACATTACTCATGATTAAAATATTCTCGGATTATTTTTGAGCATCATTAACAATACATTCAAAATATCAATACTTAATGTTTCGTTTAGTTGGAGAATCGTTAAAACTGGGCGATTTACGTCTCGTATTAGATTTTTCATTTAAATTCATTTTCACACGAAGAGAGTGAAATCGAATAGTAATACGTCATTACACATGTATACCAAATTGACGTAATCTTCATCTACTTACATCATCCGCTGCTTCTAGGGCTGCAAATTGTGTAAATATTTGTTCCAATGGTTTACGACAAACGTTCGCTAGGATATTTAAACGTCCACGATGAGGCATTCCAATAACCACTGATTCTACTCCCAAGTCTGTCGATCTGTCAATAACCTGTTTCATAGCTGGGATCAAAATTTCGCATCCTTCCAGACCGAAACGTTTCTCACTTGACCATTTTTTAGCCAAGAATGCTTCGAACCTAAAAAATGAAACATATAAATTGTGACAGTAATTAAAAATATTTCAAATTCATTACAACAAGCAAATTAACAATTTCCAAGCCCCGCAATCCCTTCTATTCCAACAGAGCTTATGTCAAAACCCAGTCAATATAAATATTTTTTAGCTGCTGAAGTTGATAGCCATGCGTACGATGGTCTCGAAAGTTGAAAGTACGAAAGCAGTATTTGATAATATTAAAATTTTCATAATTTTTCAAGTAATGAAAAATTGTCCATCACGATGTTTTTAGTTTCGCAATAATATAATTATTTTTCATTTTTCTATACAAAAAAAAAACTGAAGGAAAACGTTCATTGTAATCAAAGAAAAAGATCAAACTAACCGACGCGACAGACCAGGCGAACTAATAAATTGGTAATTAAGAAAAACTAGTTTTAGCAGTTCTCCAATTTGCTCAACATATCACCGTGTGTAAAAAAAATAAAATTTCATCGACATTCATGACTATTTATTATATTGTATGCATATACACAATATATAAAAAATTCAAAGTCCATGATAACCTGCTACAGATGCCATTTAGTTAAGGAACGATATTAGCATAGATGTGTACTAAGACAGAGGCGAATTCACTACAATAGTCTGGACCTCCCCCTTTCCAAAATTTAACAGTTGAACAGTTTAAGAATTTTCATCTGATTGCCAATCCAAGTGATGGACCATGTAGACAAAAACTTTCCCGAGAAATTTTGTCATGTACACTTTTTGCTATCTCCATTATTGAAGGGGCAGCATTCATTTAAATTTTATAAGCCCCTTCAAAAAATCAAGATAGGTAAATTTTATATGCAACCAAAAATACTGCAAAAGTTACCTACTACAAGGTCCACTCTTCAAAACCACACTTCAGGCTAATTTTTCGTTGCCAAAATTTTACACGGGGTAATTGGTACAATGTAAAATTCTGAGAACAAAAAATTTGTTTAAATCGTGAACCTTGTATTAGGCAACTTTTGCAGCATTTTTAGTTACTGAAATAATCTGTCCATTTTTATTTTTTGAAGGGGCATATAGAATTCAAACGAATGCTGCCCCTTCAATAATGGAAATAGGCAAAAAGTGTACATGACAAAATTTGTAGGGAATATTATTGTCCACAAGATCCGCCACTTTGATTGGTAATCAGATCAGAATTCTGAAATCACTCATCTGTAACATTTTTATATGTCTGTACAACGATAGCTAAGGGGAAAAAGGGGAGGTCAGACTACTATAGTTGAACTCGCCTTCGCCCGCGTTATACACCTATCCTAATGCCGTTCCTCAGCTCCATGACGTCTGTGGCAGGATAAATAATTTCCCGAATGATCGTATTTTACTCCTCAGTCTTTGACAATGCAACAATAAAAAAGAACACTTTTGACATTTCATCTTTCGAAATACAAAACTAGTTCTGTAATAATTCTTCCATCAGCATTACCATTTTAGCCGTTAGTTTTTTTATATCACGTACAATAATTTCCAATCACATCTTACAAGTACATAGATCACTTTGCTCATTACAGCTTAAATTTTCTTCCGGTTAGTTTTTTTTGTTGTATTGTTTACATTTAAGAATTGCCGAGGTCGTGTTCGATCGGATTCTGACCTTGGAACTCATACGTTATTTCCTAAACCTAAACGCGTCAGGCGTCAACTCGCACGTGACGTAACCGTAATTCCACCGTCGTTGTACGTTATCGATATGCAATTCACCGACAGCAATGACACATTAAACTCCCCTCACCTATTTCTCCTGTAACGTCAATCATAACTCATCAACAGCCACAGTTTACTCGCGAATTTCAATATCAAACCTCGAGTGCTTCACAAACACATATGCTGGTATATATATCAGACATATCGGACTTTCATTAAATTAACTCATACGTAGGAATACGCAGATTATGTATGTACTTATAATCAAGTGTCATTTTGTATTCACGACTTACTCTCTACTTACGTATGTAGCTATGTACATAGACATACCTGTACATAATGTAATTTTTTAAAGCAAAACATAATACCAACCCGGTAGCTCTAGTAAGTCGAGCTAAAATTAGGCGTTTTTGATCCGGCGACATTTCCATGATACCAGGCGTCTCCATTCGCTGTCGAATCCAATTACACTGCTCCAATGAGTTTATGAACATAAATTCAACGCCGATATGTCTGCAATATACTTCTTCCAAGCGTCGCAATATCTCTTTCAATGGCAAAGCTTTCTCTTTACCACCAATGAACGTAGTTGGAGGTAATTTGAAAACTCGATCCATATCCGCTTCCTCTGCAATAAACCAACGGATTATTATTTTCCTTAGGATAGATCAGTATCACTTTATAATAAACAATTTGTACATGTAAGAAACCGTACACGTTCATGTTCAGCCATAATGTCGAATAATTAAAGCCATTACCAAGTTAAAAATAAAATTTTCACGTCTTACATAAGCTAAACCAATACACAATAAGAACTTTATTGTCCTTACAACAAAAATAGGTAATAATTCCCAAAGTGGTATATTGCAGAAATTACCACCCTTTACACAAATGTACAAGCCCTCAAAAAACAACCACTTAATCTACAGGTTACAATAAATACGCACAAGGAAATTCGATTCCGAGAATAAAAATCAATCTCGTTGAAAAATTTTTGTTTATCAACATTAACCAGTTTTTCGTCTAGACAGCAGCAAAACACGGTTGTCTTTCGTTGCGTTAGCTGATTTTTTCGCACATTAAAACATGTTTTAGATAACACATATGCGTATCGTCATTCACACAATTTTTTTGCACCCATCGAATACTCGCAAGATTATCAAAGATTTGACTGGTACGGAAAAAAACGTGAAATTTTCCCATATGATTCAAGAGGATATTCTGTACCAAATAATTGTGCATAAAAATGCGAAGTACTGTTTTGTTACAAATCTGATGAGAAAATTAATTTCAATAGAAAAATCGTTGGATTGAAAAAAATCCAAAAGATAAAAAATCATTTCCAAAAATCAAACAAACTACAAAATCGACTCGATTTCGACTGTCAGAACATTGCGTAATCGTAAACTCTATTACTTAATACGTGTATGAATGACCCTCGAACAAAAATCCGCAAACGAAATATTATCTCGTTAATTCATAATAGAGAAACCAATTATAATACGATAAAATCCCAAAATTACTAAATCCATTAAACTAAATGTAAGTACGTAAATTTAAAATTAAAATGAACCCGAGTAATTCCACTCTTACCGATACCAATTTTTAAATAACCTATAAAATTTGATAAATCAATCATTGATACTTTAATATGTTAGTAAGTCTAGGTAAGTGTATTACATCTCCCACATGTATGAATAATTAACTTTATAATGTGAATTTACAATAAATTTTGAGATAAAATTCGAGGAAAATTACTTTCCCAATAAAACCTTTTACACGAGTTAATCTTTCCAATATGATACGAAGAAACCCTCTTTGCAGCGCATTCCAATTTCAAGGCATAATTAAAACCAAGCAGACAATAAGAGCTTTAAAGAGGTCACCATATTATCGCTTAATAAAACATTCCAATTATTCTATGTAAAACTCATAGTTCTAGATTGTAAGTATTTAAAAAAGTAGATAAGTATTTTTTCATTTCAACGTGATGGCCAAGTTGCGAACAATTTTGAGCAAAGATTTTCTCACAGTACCTCATTATCAATCACTATGGCAAACAGGTCCATTGAGTAAATACTGCTACTGCAGCCAAAGTTGGAAAATTATTTTTCCATAACAGTTCTATCAGATAAGTACGCGGATAAACATTCTTTATCAGCATCAGAGTAATCAAAATCTTAGAAAACGTTTTCAAAAAATACTTTCGCAAACATTTTTTTGATATTTTTGCTCTTTCGTAAGAACAAAATTGCAGGATATGGATACACAGAGTATATTAAACAAACCAGTGCAAACTGGTTATAGTATTTTCAATCTATCATGAGCTAAAAAAACTAATACCTGAAGATGAAATTATTATTCAACTGCGAAACTGAGACAATGAGAATAACAGAATAATTTCGTACACGCATTCGTGCACTGTTTCAGAGTATTATTTTATCAACGATTTTCATAAAACGAAAAAAATTGAAACCCGATTTCCAATACAATAAGTTGAATAAAATGATATTCTACGAGAACATGTCGAGCCTTCCGTAATTAAAATAATCAATTTTGATAACCTTTTACATCTTTATACACTTGTATAGTACGTCTATCTTTTTAAGAGCCAACTGTTGTATTTTTCTATGATGAGTTAAACCGATGCTTACGATAAATTTAACGACGATGATGTTATTTTCACAACGAACTCGTAACTCTTAAAATAATAATAACGATTTTCAAAACAAAGGGCAAAGTGAACCATTAA
The DNA here is from genome assembly GCA_900060175.1 of Ferrisia virgata. Classification (NCBI taxonomy): domain Eukaryota; kingdom Metazoa; phylum Arthropoda; class Insecta; order Hemiptera; family Pseudococcidae; genus Ferrisia; species Ferrisia virgata. Next base: position 129,855 of record FIZR01027792.1, on the reverse strand, counting down.
TAAAAGAAACAACGTAATTTCAGCGCTAAAAATTTTCCTAAAATCAAAGAACAGCATTAGCATAAATGTATAATGTGGGCAGAGGCAAGTTCAAATATGATAGTCGGCCCCTCCACCCTTTTCTTCCCGTAAGTATCGCTGTACAAAGATCTGAAAATTTAACAAATGAACAGTTTAAGGATTTTAATCCAAGTGACGAATCTTGGATAAAATTTTTTCCTACAAATTTTTTCGTGTACACATTTCGCATGTCTTCATAATTGAAGGGGCAGCACTTCTTTGAATTTTATGAGCCCCTTCAAAAAATCAAGATAGATCAATTATGTATATAACATAAAATGCTGCAAAATTTGCCTAGTACAAGATTCACCATTCAAAACCACGATTTGGACAAATTTTTTGCTTTCGAAATTTTACATTGCTCCAATTACCCGCCTATACAAAATTTAAACGAATACTGTCCCTTCAGTAATGGAGATACGCAAAATGTGTACATAATAAAGTTTGTAGAAAAAATGTTTGTCCACAAGACCTGCCACTTCGATTGGTAATCAGATGAAAATTCTGAACTGTTCATTTGTTAAACTTTTAGATTCCAGTACAGCGAGACCTTTGAAGAAAGAGAGAAGAGGGTTCAGACTATCGTAGTTGAACTCTTCTCTGCCCAAACTCTACATCAATGCAAATGCCATTTTCTAACTTCATAACGTCTGTAACATGTTTAAATAAAACAGAAACATTATTTTTTCAATTAAAATATGCCCATAAATCGTCAAAATAGACATTGATTCATGAAATATGCATATTTATGGGTATATCATTTAAAAATTCTAAAATCGTATTTTACTAATTTTCCATAACTAGACCTACATTTAACCTGAAAAAATCATAAATAAAACATCTTCAGTCGCTATAAGCACACTGTAGGCATAAATGCTATAACAACAGATCAAAATAGCGAACAACTTCTTCATAATACAGCAAAGCAATACTGATCAAGGCAATTTTAGCAATTTCGTTTCATTTCGTCACAGATGAAGTCGATGGTGCGTATAACTAACGCCAAGCAAGCCAGACAAATCACAACACACATTTCATTTCCTGAATGAATGAGAAAAATCATCGATGCCAGGATCTTACGATTTAAAAAGACCTACTTAACCTAATGAATAAAGAATAACCTATATAGATCTCGTTCAATTCATCATCTTTTAAGACACGCCTCAATTATTAATTAGCATTTTCTCTCTCACTTTCTCTTGCTTAATACTGAATAAAGTTCTCGCGGCAGTACCGCACGATTATTCACCAATCATTTGTCCTTGTGTTAGGTACCGTGTTAGTGATGAAGAACGAAAAAAAAAATATACATATATATCAATAGTTGAAAGAAACATAAAAACAATGTGAGACAGAGAGAAAAACACAAACAAATATAATGTATTATTTGCGGCATACGTACGTTCCATCATAGAAGCAACTTTACGCTGAAGATTTTTCGAATACGTGGTAGAGGGCCGATTACTCCCTATATGAGTAGATGAAAATTTTCAAAACGAACACAGCAAAATAAAAACAAAAGCCATTAAAAAAAATGAAAATTAAAAGTAAAAAGAAATGTTAAAATCATGCGGAATGAAAAAAAAAGTAGGGAAGCTAAAATAAAATAGGAAAAAAATGCCGAAATTATCGAACGAAAGAAAAAATCAAGCTATTATCAAGATAAGTAAATCAGTAATTAGGTAGGTCGGCAGGTAGGTAGCCTAAGTAGTTGCATATAACACACACACACACACACACACACACACACACACACACACATGCACGACGAAACTTCGTCATATCACATACACGTAAGTATGTATGCATACTTAAAAACCCCATATTATATATTTCGATAAAAAACAACTTCAATGCAAGCCAATAATTCTATTACGATTCACAAATCGCACATATAAATGCAATTCGATGCTATGCAATACAATGTATTGTACAGCAAATTAACAATATTCGGTTGAACTGACATTTTCATGCTTCAATTCATTAACATATTTCTCTTCCCTTCCCTTTTCCACTCATAGAAATTTTTTTTCACAATTCAATAATCTCGTGAAAATTTTTTAAGTAAATTAAAATTTAACGCTTTATGAGAAAAAAAAATTCATAATAAACACATCGCAATTTTTATCTCTTATCAATCAAGGTCGTTCGACGTCGCGAAGTTCATGGTTAAACGTTTAATGAGAGAATACGGTAAACGGAAAGGAAAATTTTTATACTTCCCACAATTTACTTTAATAAACGTAATCGCAGACACGAGAACGGTTTGCAAACATATGTACGCTGCGTCACATCATATACGTCCGCATTAAATTAAAAAAAAAAAAAAAAAACGCTCCTTTTTCTCGTTTGATATGGTTAACGAACCGAAGCACGAAATTGTGTTCTTTATTTCGGTTTTGGTAAATAGGTATGTGTACGTCGAATAGAAAAAGTGGTGGTAAATTTCCCTCTTACCGAAAGAATAATGATTGTACAATAACTCCGGTGGATGTCTGTCATCTAGATCGGCGCTTGAAATGCCCAACGGGTCTAATTTGGCAATATGATGACCTCGGATCTACATAGTAATACAATACATTCCAATAACGTTATTTTACTATTCTAATAGCTACTACACAAATTGAATTAAAAATACTTATAAGCAAAAAAAAAAACATTCATTATGGAAAACATGGTCATGGAACGAATAGTGTACCATATTAATGTGGTTAATAGAGCACAGGAATTTAGGAAAAACTCCAGTTAATACTTCGTCGGTGCGTAATTAACAACGGAACACACACATACACACACGCACACGCGAAAGCACGTACCTCTACCTGGTTTTGTTGAAATCCATTTACTATGAATAATAGACTCGTTAGCCGTGTTAATAAAACCGTATTGGTAAAAAAAAATCAAAAAACAGAAAAGGTTTCAATTTTGGGTTCATTTAGCTCACCCAGCGCGTGTAAATGCTGTCGAACAACCACTTCCCTAGGTATATTGTGAGTGGCGACTTTTTCGGCTACTGGACCTTTTTTCTTATTTATTTTACTATGCAGATCGGCATACATGATACCTAAAGGGTCTAGCTCAGCGACTAGATGACCTCTAGCCTAGACCAATAATATAACCAATTGATCATATTGCTAATAATATTAATACATAATTATAGGCGATTGCGTTATAAAAATACAGGTTAGCATGTACTTTCGCTAGACGTGATCACGATAACTTACGCTCATACTGATTATAAAGTCATGCGGTAGGAAATTTCCAACAAAGTTCAACAAAATAGGTCGCATATAGTTAATTTAAATGATATATTTTTTAATTACAAGAGAATGATTTTGCTTTTTTGGCAAAATCATTTTTCAACAATACACAACCTGAACTTTTTCTCAAAGTAGGTAACCGCCTGAATTTTTCTCGAAAAATAAATTACAAAGTTTTTTTTCGTAGTTCTTCACAGCTCGAGTAGGTAATGTACTTATATCAACTAGTGGTTTTAATTTAAGAGACGAGAAGTTTATAAGAATAAAAGATATTTTTAATATAATCTCATCAAACTACGCGGCAATACCATGATTTCCCTTGCCTTGCTCTATTATTTTAACATTCATTCACTGTATATTATAAAAAAATGTAATGCTCGAATTGAAAGAAAAATAATTTCAAGAAAAAGACTCACCGTAGTATTTGAATTCAAAGTTGAAATCAAATATTTAGGTTCAGGGCATAGGAATGTGGGTAAAGCTTCATTTTAGATTCAAAAAATATTTACTAATGATTCTTCTAATTCCGCAGTAGTGTAAAAATAATTAAGTGTATCTAGAACACCTACCGAGAGTAATTAAAAATGTGAAAGTTCACCAGGGAACAAAGTTATTTTTGGAATCAAGATTATGTACAGTAAATTCGAATCATTCTGTGAATTCTCAAAATTTTACCTGTCTTAGGATTATTTTTCAAGTGACGTTCAGGTGACAGAGTTGTGCAAAACAACCTACTTTTTTGTTTTTTAAATATACAAAATGAGGTAATACATTTTTGAGGGGTAAGATTTTTAGTCGCTAACAAACATGAAGGTAAAACTAGAGAATCACGTTTTGGCTCAAAAGAGTACATCAACATAAACTAAAACCCCCATTGTTAGTAGGACACAGCCTGGAAACCTGCAATTTTTATTAGAAATAAATAGTGAATACTTATTTCAGATTTTGCCCCTTCTTAACAACAAAAAAACCACCTGCCTCTTGAACAGCGAATGAAATTTTACGGACGAATTAGTGACCTATACGATTACTTGGTACGTGAGAGAATTCTTATCACAAACTGATAAAGAATAGAAACAAAATAAATGGGTAAAGGTTATTAACAGCGCGCAATTGGAGTTATCCCAAAAATGTACGTAGTCGAGCTAACGAGCCAAATTTTACATAGTAATGTAATAACAATTTCGCGTACGTTTCAATGTCGTGAAGAGTATAAATATAATCTAGCTTACCTGATATGATCTGATGATAGCTTGAACAGCTAAATGGTCGTCGATGATTTTTTCATCGATAGGAACTCCGAGTGAAGATTGTGCTCCCAAATAGGGCACAACGCTAGAAATTGGAACTTGATTACGACCAGGTTCAGCAAGACTAGGAGGAGATTGATAAGCAAGTCCTGGAGCGCGACCGGCAGAACTACTTCTAAAAAAAGTATCCCAAGACTGAAAAAAAAAAAGGAATAATTTCAAGTTTAAAAACCAATTGAGATTCAGAATCGATATAATTCAAGTGAATAACAGTAATATTTATATTTGATTTAAAATTTCAATTAGACCTGGCAAATTGATTTTAAAAAATTACAATAAAATCATAAAATCAACATAATCATAAATTCACAACGTTTAATCTTTTTCCTGTACCGTAAATCAAAAACGAAATGAAAAAGTAGATAACCTATCACATGTTTATTTCTTGAAAAATTAATTTTTCGTCGTGGAAGAATTACGTAGAAAAAATATGAGTAAGCAGATAATGATTTGCGGTGAATGTATTACTTATATTCGATAATTTCTATATAAATACAGTTCACGCTACCAAAATCTACTTCCTTTAACAAACCACGCTTACTTTGTGAACGCTTTTCGGATCTTCTAACCATGCATTATACATTTCTTCGACATAGCTAGAGGAACTTCCGTTCAAGAATGGTTCGGCAGCAGCTTGTCCACTATAAGGTCGCGATCCTTTAGAACTATAGCTCCTGCTAGAACTTAAAAGCCATGATGCGAATCTTTCTCGCCCTGCCACATTTGGAATAAAGGGCACTAAATTGTTTACTACTGCTCTTGCTCTGTACATGCTTACCTGAAATCAGTCGAAAGTTCATTGAAATTAAATTATGGCGGGAAAACCACAGTAATCGAAGCGAATTACAAAATAAATCATCGCGGAAATAAGCACATAATTTTTTATTAAATCTGATTTGATCAAACAGTAAAGTTAGTTATTTTGAGGTAATCAAAATCTATAAGGAATCAACATTTGCAAAACATTCGTTCACTGAAAAAAATGACGAATATATGAAACTAAAATGAAATGAAGCTAATCCAACAAATAAATCTTTGAAATTTTCGTTACTAATTAGCCATTTAAATGAAATGGCTTCATTCAGTACTCCAAATTATCTGATAAATTTCATTTATAATAAGCAGTACACTTGCTTGGATTTTGTACGCGAGTAGTGTTACCTTAAATTGATTTTTCTTCATTACATGCATTGAACACTGTAATATTATAACTATTGTAATTCATTTGAATTCCAAACTCGAAATGTCTAATATTTCAAATTGTTGAATTAGCATGACAATAGTAGATAATATTTAAAATATCAATTACTAGCATGAATGTAGATTTGAGAATACATAGAAATAAGTAAACGAACCGCAGAAAACTCAAAAAAATTGCAGCGATGACGTAAATAAATAGTTTGAAGGAAATTTTTTAATAGAGATTTGTCTAAAGATAGATCAACGGGAAAAACAAGTGCTTCGTTTGTTCAAGTTGACATTCCAATTTTCCTTCACGGAACCACGGAAATCAGTGTACATGAAAGAGAAAATGGTCACTGTTTCTTCATTTTACATGTTTCGTAACCAGAGAACAATTTTATCACGCGATTTATAATCTAAATGAAATGAACGAAATAAAGAATGGACTATAACCATGCTATAACTGTCATTTTCAGAGAATGTCCGGTACTCAAACACTGTTATAAAATATAGTACACTAATCAATATTTCTGTAGGAATGATTCAGTTTTTTTGGAAAGAGATGAAAGTTCAGTTTATGGTAGAATTTTTGTACACACTTTTGTGGAACAAAATCGTTTGAAGTCTCCATAATAATCAAAGGACAATTGCAGAAAATAACAGATGTAATTTCTCACGAAAATGAAATAAGAAAATGAGAAGTTAGCTTGATCTACTCACTGCGAAGTTTAAACTTGTCAAGATGCTTGCTCGATGTCAGAACGACAAGGTTACACGATGTAATATTAATATAAATATATCAATAATTGGAATAAATTTGCATAGACAATTCGCACTAAAACTCCACTAGCCACGTTTTATTTTGAATGAACAACTACTTCACTAGTCAGTTCCGCGTAAATGAACTTCATACTTCACTCACTATTCGCTTTTGCTTCGGATATTTCTGGCGAGATGTGAGATTTTGGTGCGATTTTCACATTCCATCCAGAGAAATAAAGTAACAGAGAAAGAACTGAAAAGAACGATGAACATAAGACTATCGCCATCTCTGAAAATAATTATGAACTATCGACGCATGAAGGTAACTACTACAAGTGACAAATTAACGAACTGACAACAAATTATGAAAAAACATTTTGTTTCTTTTTGACTTGTTTCTAACTCATATTTTAATTTTTTCAATTTGCCATCAGGTAATGCCACTTATTCAGTTTTATTGGTTTTAGTTAATTTTAGTTTAGACGTATTATGAAATATAAAATAATCCGTTAAAAAAATTTTAGAAATTTATATAACATCACGTGTCATTTGAACCAACAAGGTCATTCATTTCCATTCATTCATTCCTGGTTTATTGCTCCATCTTAGTGTTGATTGGATATTCGCTTATCATGGAATATATTATGGACCAATTAGATTTAAATAGTGCTTTTCCTTTTGCGAATCAGGAACGTGTCAACTCAGGTCCTTATCATGGTAGTGGTACCCCATAAGTTATAGAATTAAAGCGTGATGTGGTTGAATTTTGTATTTGAAAAAATACCGACAATGAAAAATTCAACATCAGTTGATGAATTATGATTTATTATTATTTGAATGAAAGTACTGGTCAAAAACAAATGTCAGTTCAAGTAGATATTCGACTTAAACGTGCTAATAAAGTGTATCGTGAAGGGGTAAGGGTGTTGTGCATTTTTACGTATGATAAAATAATTCCATCTGCAAAAACACTCAAAGTTTTCGGTGTGTTATTCAGGAAAGTGTAGATGGTATTATTTGTATAGCAAGTCCGACAGAATTCAAACACGATGGTATTTCATTAACGATGGAAGGAGTTGTGAATATGCAGCTTAGTCCGAAAAACACGGGAGTTTTTGATGCATTTTACAATTCCATCAAAGTATGAAAAATATTTCTCACGTGACTCGAAGTATTTATATATAATGTGATTGGTGATATAATTAAATTTTCATTTACAGCCTGTTCAGATTGTTTATGCTATCATAGAAATATGTCCAAGTAAAAAAATGCCCACTGGAACCACAGAAATTCCATTTGAAATTCCTCTAATTCCCCGACAAAATCAAGTTATACTGGAAACTTATCATGGTGTTTTTATTAATATACAATATCATCTTAAATGTGAATTAAAGAGAAGTTTTCTATCGAAAGATGTTACAAAAAGCATGGAATTCATTGTTGAATACAACAAAGTAAGTACATTTAGTGTTTGCCATTTTACATCACAATTTTTGATATTGAGAGTTGAAAATCATAACAAAATCTTATTTTTTCAGAAAGATCTTAATGATATAGGTTTTTGGAAAAGAGTGCAACAAAGTGCAGTGAAGTTCAGTATTGTGCCCGAAAATTTACGTGGATTTCAAGATGCTGATATGCCAGTACCGAATTTTTCCATAACTGGGACTATGCATAGTACTATATGCGATATTACGAAGCCATTTTCTGGAGATGTGAGCTATTTCAACATGGAATTTATTCATTATTGTTTTATTGTGATATGTTTATTGTTTATGTATCGTATATTGTAGTTATATGTGAAAAGATCTGACGTGCCAATAAAATCAATTGAATTACAGCTAGTGAGAGTTGAAACATGCGGATGCGCTGAAGGATTTGCTCGTGATGGTAAAATTAAAAATTTTTGTTGTTTCTACTATGTGTTCCGTATTTATTTTCGAATAACTCATAGGCATAAGACGTAATATGAAACCAATTTTTTTTCTTTTGATAGCCACGGAAGTACAGAATATCCAGATCGCAGATGGCGATATTGCGTGTGGTTTGAAGATCCCAATTTATATGATTTTTCCCAGACTTTTTTCTTGCCCTACATTATTGAGACCAAATTTTAAAATTGGTAAAGAATTACATATGTTCTAATGTTTAAAAAAAAACATCGGTTTTCAATAGTATATTTCAATATTATTAATTTTTTTCTGTTCATTTATCGTTTATTTACTTTTTTTTGCAGAATTTGAAGTCAATCTTGTCATCGTTTTTAGTGAGAAACATTTAGTTACCGAAAACTTTCCTATCGTTATTTTCAGACCTTAATTATGTGAAATGAAATTCAACATAAAAAAAAAATTATGTATGTATTTCTTATTTTGTTAAACTTTTATAATTTATTTTTTAATGTGAAAATTTTATTCTATTTTATTAAGAATTCAAACGAAAAAATAAATAAATAATTTACTCAATTCATTAGAAAATGTACCATAACTTTGTATTCCATTGTTGTGTGAGTGTAAGATCAATCGTAACACGTCTTTTTTTTATTGTTGTGAGTAACAAACATAATTGACTGGTTCATTGCTTACAATATTTTGCGTGTTGCACGTGACTTTTCTGTTCATGTTTGGTTATTTCTTGAGTACTTTTTTCTTGTTCAGTTTGTGGAGTATTTGATTTTTATACGGAATCAAGACAGTAATGTTATGTTAGATTTGAAAATTCGGGTATAAAAATTTCGTACAAGACTCAGTTTTTGTAATGAAAATTATTGCTGGACGCAATCACGTTTTTGCTTTAAGTGATGCTGGTGTAGTTTACGCCTGAGGTAAGAAAGACCTGGAATAAATAGGTTTTGACGAAGACAGTGAATATTTTAGCTTTCCTACAGAGGTAGATTGTTCAGTGAATAATGTAGCGATGTAAGTTCAGATTCAAAGTGCATGGAGCTAAATTAAATGAAAAATTTTCCATGATATTAGTCGAGCCAGTTGGTTTAAGTCTTGGGTAATAAATAACTTTTAGAAAAATTGTTGACATGGCTGCATCTCATTTTTGTGATATATCAGCTGCGATTGATGAAAATAAATAATAAATTCATGTGAGGACAATGCAAAGGTGACTCGTCCATTAAATTTTTAGGTGTTGATGATATCGTTACTCGGTGGAAATTAATTTGTGTGCTTCTAGTGAAAGTTGTTCCTTATCCTAGATTAATTTTTCATCGCATTTTCAATCTAAGAATAGCTTTATTTTTTTCAATTATAGAATTACTTGATTTAGCTCGAGCTTATTGTGAAAATCAATTGGTTAAGAATTGTGAAAAAGTAATTAAAAAACATATCACCATCAACAACGTGACTTTATCTTATCTGACTGCAAGAACTATGCACATCGAAGTAAAAATCAATATTATATTGTTTTCTTCGCATATAAAATTGCTGAAAAATTATTCGATAATATTATTCATTTTTTAGGAACTTGAAAAGTTTTGTTTAGGATTCATGATGAATCATTTTAGCGATGTCACAGCGTCTGAAGATTTTGATCGCTTGGACGGCCCTGTTATTAGAGATATTTTGAAAGAAGGAAGAGAAACTTATTCCATTTTCAAAACCTGAATACAGATTGGCAAATTTGTGTTCGATCAACTCATACTTCTAAAATGACGTTTGAGTTATATTTTTTATGTTCTTAATGTGTGTTTTTTGTGTTCAAGTATTCACATTAAAAGCCATCTTATCATTTTTTAAAATAATTGTCTCCAATGAATTACGTTCATTTCCTGATCAATTGTATTGTATTCGTGATTTTATCTACGCACGAAATCCCCGCAGATTATGTTGATCTACTTTTTTTTAGTTCATGAACCAAGTTATTTCAGGGATTTCTGAATACAAATGAAAAAGTTAATTTCAGTTCCTCATTTCCAACTCTATAATACATTGTTGATTTTCTTTAGTATTTTTCATGTTGTATCAGTTATTGTTCTCAATCATGTTTGAAAATAAGGAATACAGTTGAATTTTTCCAAGCCTGTGAAGTATTTTTTTTTTTTTGTTCATGATGGGAATCTGTGTTGACCAAAATATTCAGAAAAATTATTACTTTACACAAGAATAAAAATATCCATTTTTTATTTCGAAACCAGGAGAAAATTTTTTCGAATCGTTAATGATACAGGTTTAAATTTAAAAAAAAATAAAACTCGTTACCTTCATTTTTTTAATAAATACATTAAAATTAATATTGCATTTTTAGAATCAAAAACAAACTTATTTGGAAAATAAGAAAAGTTAAACATAATACATTCTACTGTTATAAACTACTGTACAAGGTCTCGTTTTACCCTGATCTGTGAATACAAAATCAAGAAAATAAATCACAGTTCTATAATTAAGTATAACAAAACAACAAATTAGTTTCGCTTATACGATTATTTCTGTTCTCCAACCAGTTTTAAAAACTACATTACGTAAAATACCATCGTGAAATCAGAAACAGCGAATAATTAAAAAATTATGATTTAATAAACAGAATAAAACGTTTTATAAATTGAGAAATTACCAAATAGTCAACAATGCTTATTCAGCAATAAAAAATTAATATTATTAGAAATTATAACTTCACTCAGCAGTGATTTTATAGTGAAGATAAACAAAACATAGGACCTACTCTCTACGTGCGTCTTCAACACGAAACTAAATAGGAAAAAGTATGTACTCAACATGTAAAATGAATCTTGCAGTTTGAAAAAAATATTACCAACTCCATGTTATATTACAAACAAACCTCTAAACTCATTGTAAAACAAAAAATAAAAATAAGTTGCTGACTAGACGTTGCCAAATTTAAACAGCAACTGTTAAACTTAAAAAATGAAAACAGAACAATCCATTTATACCTTGTAGGATTGAAAAATTTAATCAAAACATTTTAGTCGAACGTAAAAGTCGAATATGACGAATATAATTAAAATGCTTATAATTTTAATAAATGCCGATTAAAGGTACTTACATAAATTTAAATGGTAATCAATCATAACATGGGCATTTACAACTCAACTCGTCACAAATTACCTTATTTAGCGAACAATTCTAGAAATAAAAAAGGTAAAAGAAATACGTGTCATATGAACGGTTCTAATAATGCACGTTAGCTAGAGACATTAATACATTTAGAGCTGACAATCCAATGAAAATATTACATGATACATAAAAAATAACAATTTGAACAAATTAATCGGAAATGAAATACATACGATGGACCGACTGTTCACCTACAAACGCGAAATTTTAGTTCATCCATTTTCTGCAATTAGAAGCTCCACAAAGGCAAGGAATTTTATGCATATCATCTTCGATATCGAACTGGTAATCATAGGATAACTGAAAACATAATTTAATATAACGTAAGTTTCATTCAAAAATCTTTAGTAACGTAGCGAAAGTTTTGAATAAAATGCGATTTTTAGAACCTTGCTTGTACTGAATTCAATTTAAGAAATTTTTTTCACTTATTCAAAAAGTTTAAAAATAAGAAAGAAAGTATCTTTCAATCAAAGTACTAAAGAAACTAAGATTTTTGCATAAAATTCACGAATGGGAACGTGAAATAGAAAAATATTACATTAATTTGAAATTCAAACATTTCAAAATTTTGATAGGTGAAATAATGTTGAAAATGAGATTAAAAAAAAATTTTAAACACATGGCTACTTTATAATATTACCTCCTCTCCTCGCACTATTCTTCTTTTAGAAAAAATAATGATACGAAATTCTCGATCAACTTCGACCTTTTCCGTGATACAATTCGGATTGCATGAATGATTAATGTATCTCGCTAATCCGCCACTGATAGTCGCGTCAACTACACGATTCTCATCCAAGCGGAACATATATACTCCACGGTTCTGCAACAAATAAATTCATTTCAGCTCATGATCTGGAGAATCTTCGACAAGAGGTGAAAATTATTACTTTGGCTTCATATTGTTTTTCTCTAAAATCTGATAATTGAGATCTGATAATTTCACCAATATACTCAATAACCATAGTATGCTTGTCTATATCCCTGGCCGCATACAATCCCAATCCTTGTATTTTTGATCTGCACAAAACATTCGTTAATTTGATATTTGTACAATGTTCGTCTTGAATCACTAACAGTTAACTTACCGTGCTAAGTACACATAATTCCTCCATTCCTGTTTCATTTTCTTATACTGCGACGATTTAGAATGAACGAAATGTTTCGAATACGGACAAGATAAATCGCCGGAGAATAATGGTGAAGATGTTAAGACTGGTCGAGGCATAATCGAACTTGTTCTTTGGGTATGGGTACGTTTCAACGGAGGACCACGTACTCTGGGCTCACATCGGGCGCATCCGCTAGGATTGACAGCTAGTGGTAATTCTAGTAGAGGATCTCTTCCAAATTTAAACGTGTAATCGCTTAACGTTTCAATTCCTGCGTGTTACACATGATATTTAATCGACTCTTCATTCGGACACATTGAAAGATATTAAAATATTATTCCATTTCACCTGGTAAATTTTCCAATATTCTTACAATGGCCGGTTCCGTCAAACCGAACAGATATTCGCCCGTTACGTAACACGGGAATAACTGAACGGAGTTGTTAATTTTACGTAAATTAGCCAACGGTTCTAGAATACGAGTCCAGACGGCATTTGGCGACGAGCCTCTAAGCTCTAAATCATCTTGACCAGATTCTTGAACCAAAACTCGAAATTCTGGTCTCCCAGCAACGTCATGAATTGAACAGACGTACTGGCACCGTTTGTTAAATATACGCATACTCCAGTAGAATCGTATCTGCAAGAGTGACAATAGAATCATCAGGCGAAAAATTATATTTTTAAATTAACATCTTGCGATACTAACCACTTTATAGCCAACAGGGTAGATGAAGTTGGACGTATGAAATTCAGGCAGCTGGTGTGGTAATAAAGAGCCAACGTTCAAAAATACCAAACTGCCGATTCGCATAAGATGTGTTAATTCGGCGTGTTTGATAACGGATGCTATCTGACGATTTTCATCCCTATCGATATAGACTCGTCGATATACCGCTAATGTAGTCAACACACGATTTATTTCCGCTTTTGAGAGATGTTCTTCGCAAAATACCGTCTGTAAAATCGCTTCTGTTAGAATCTACGCTGGACTCAATAACTTTTTTGTAATGAATTCATTATTTTCATACCTTATTTTCTAAGAAACAGCATCCGCTTTTCATTGCGCACGACAAATGGTACACTTTGGAACATCGTAGTTTAAAGCACTTCAGGGTTGCTCCGTTTCTTTTACAATATGTGCAAGTTACGTCTAAACCTTGTTTTAAGGCTGTATCTACATTCATAAGAGCTCCATTTTGTGTCTCGTATACACCATCGGAACACAAAGAGCAGTTCAAATGAGCCCATTTGTCTACATCGTAATTCAATAGCCTATTGAAAAAATAAATGAAATTATAAAGGTTTCTAATTCAAATCACTTTTTCAAAACATTTTTAAAATTTTACCTAGAAGGTCCATTAGCAACACCGTCACCACTTTGTTGACAAAATATACAGGAACGCATATCTTCTGGCATTTTAGTTGGCATCACCGTTATGTTCATTCGGAATAAAGTCTGAAACAGGAATTAGATTTAGTATATCGAGTAAAACTTACGAGAATATAATCATAGGAAATTTCAATTCTTGAGAATATGTTTAACGGCTTTAAAATAAGTAAGACTCTTACTTCCGTAATTTCTTTTTCTGTTGGAGTTTTGTATTTTTGCACAGGCGGCGGAATTGAATCAATATTCCACGTTCTATACCGGATCCCCTTTAATTGTTTTTTATTAGCGGTAGGATCAGTTTTAGTGGTAGATTCCGGCGTTAAACTTGTTTTTTCTACATATTCGATATCCTGAAAAAAAAAAACGAGTAAAACCTTCATTGATGCTAAAAACAACAGCTAAAATTCTTTTTCCAAAAATATGAACCTTTCCGCTGTTCGCATCGGTAATTTTATAAACTTGGCTTACTGCGCTAATATCGGCATCGTTCAATTTTTCTAATCTCATCTTCTTTCTCGGTGTAGCCTCGGTATGATCATCCGAAGACGATACCTGTCGTAAATAAATGTACTTATTAATATTTTTAGCCGCGGTAAAAATTTCACTGAACTAGTACCTTATGCTCAGAGATCACTGGTGGCACCAACAATATCATTTGTAAATAACACGATGTGCTGCAGAAAAGTAAATCTTCCGAGATGCCATCTTGCACGATGAATGGTACTTCTGATGCTTTCTTTTTAACCGAGGAATAATCGCTGATGGGTGTTTTACAATGCTGACAATGTTTCATCGAGCTGCCTAAATACTTCTCTAATTCAACTACGTTAAAACAATGCACATACATAATATATGTGAAAACATCTCATCCGATAAATGGCAATTCAAATTCTGCAATAAACGTTACCTTCTTTAATATCGTCGCTAAATTCACCACCAAAAGGATTAATTTTAGAGGGGGTCTGTATACGATCAGGTATTTTATAGGACACAGGAGGAGCAATGTTCAGCACTGTTGCTAAATTTTTCAATACTCCGACAATATCTTGAGCGGCTTGTGAACTTAGCGTTAACGTAACCGACAAATTAGCTTTATCTTTCAACGGTATACCAGGTGGATTTCGAGGTTTCGACGAGAATGTCGCTGATTTTCCGTAATTCTCTTTATCTTGAATGAACTAAAATGAAAGCAAATCGTCGTATTAGTCCGTTAACTGAAATAATTGTGTTAAGTAATAACCAATTTATTTACAGCTTCATCCTGATATTGTACTTTAGGTCGAAGAGCCAATGGAACAACCAAAGGAATAACAGGCGATATACGTTTTAATAATTTTTCATCTTCTTCCGAATCAACTCCGCTGCCATTTTCATCAATCAATCTGAGTCCAGCAAATCGCGAAGGTGTATGCGGTATTATACATTCTGGTGATGACGAACTGATCACTGAATGAGGTGTATCCACTTCGCGATCCAAACGCGCCAATTCTAATCGCCTCTCTTCATCTGCGACAACAAATTACGATTAACTGTTGACGCGGGTTACGTTACTAAAAGTTGATGTCATGACACTTACAAGCAGCTTCTAAATTCAATGGTGGTAATTCTACATTATAAAAATCTCTCGTTGGTGGTGAAATAGCGGGTTGAGGTATTGGTATTTCATCTCCAAATGGTTCAGTGTTATAAAAATCATTGTGCTTAGGCACTCTTAACGATCCGAATGTACCGGTTAGTTCGCCATTTACCCAAGATCTAAAAACAAAGAGAAATAAAAATTCGCACAGATCATCTCGAACACAAAAAAAGAAAAGTTATTTACTTTAGGCTGATTTTTGTGCCATCTCCGGCTCCGTAAGGTAAGCAAACCGCATAATTGTGAATCAGCAGTGGCTCAGTAATTTCTATTCTTGGTAACTGACGTATTCCTTTCATTAAATTGTCTACAAATGTGTCGTAATCTTCTTCCACTTTTGATACCTTTAATGAAAATAATGTATGATAATCTGGAATTTACTATCACTAATTTTTGTTACATCATATACCGTCAGTAAGATAAAAATACTTCATCGTTAACTCTCATTCGTGAGGTGGAATGGGTCTTTCCCGACAAACTTCAAAGTACATAGATGCGACAAGATTTTAGAGATTATACTCAGAGCTATTGAAAACAAGATATTAAACCTGTACCAGAGTACTACAAACGGGAAACGGAAGATCTAGTTTTTATTTCAAAAAAAATTGTTAAAAGAATGGGTTAGTTTTTCTTTTTGTTTGTAGCAAAAATTCTCGTACATTTGTAAATTAATAAAAATATAAAATTAAAAAAAAAATTTCTCCACGTTCACCTCTTCCAACTCACTGAATTCAATTCTATTATTTAAGCGTATTTCTGATTTGAAAAATACAAAGTTGCTAAGCGAAACGGTAAATTAAAAAAATTCCAGTATTACGAATTTAAGGGTACTAGTTTGAAAAAAATTATCAATTACTAAGATTCCAAGTTGGGTTAGGTAATTTTTCTTGTTCGCCACAAAACCAATTCGTTCCTGTTGAAGAGAGTGAGATAATTTTTGTTTTTTAAGGTTATCTTAATTAGTAAAAACGCATTGTAACGGATATCAAAGGAATTTGTCTATTAGATTACAAATATGTATGGTTCAGGCAAATTAGGTAAAAAAAAAAAAAAAAAAAACACACACGTTGAGAATTGAGAAGGAAAGCAAGAACATTGATAGGAAATAATTGATTAATATGGTTCAAAGCAATTTAAAAATTCTATGAACTGCGAGTTGATAACATACTTTAACTCGTATTTTTTTTAAAACCATCAACGAAAAAGAAAAGTAGCAAATCCTTAGCTGGCTAGATGAAGTATATGGGACAAAAAAGAACTCCCGAATTACCTACCATTCACTATTCAACCTTCCATTTTTATATCAATTCACAATAAGAAGGCGCCAATTTGCCTGAATTATGAACCGTCAAAAAAAAATTAAGAAAAATGAACTTTTTTACACTTACCTTACGGTTACGCTTTTTAGGGACAGCTGTATTATCTTTAGATTGACTTTGACGTCGCTTAGCTTGATATTGTCTTCTTTTCAGTTTTTTCAAGTCTGTAGAAGCGTAAAAATACAAGAATTAGATATCTGAGGTAATAAAATACTTTTGGAGTGAATATCATTTAAAAACTGAATTACCTTGGGCATCTAAAATAGATCCAGTCGAAGAATCGCCACTGACGGAATTGGGTGTATCAGGTACATCGCTTGCTTTGAATTGCGGCGATACGATTTCATCGGAAACCACTTCTTTTTTAATTTCAATATGCATCGGACTCATTGTAGATGAAGTAGAAGTTGCAGTCTGCGTTGGAGGAACCACAGTAGTAACTTCTTTTCGGACTGAAGTTGATGGAACGTTAATTTCTTGTTTGATAACTGTAGTGGGTATAGCTCTTTGAACTGATGTATATTGTATTGGCTAAAAAGCATAATTCAACGTAAGAAAACATCAAGAATTTTATTTTCTGTAAAGACAATTTCTAGTCAACTTACCGACTCCGTTTTAGGTTGAGGTTCACTAACTTGGGCAATGACTGCTTCAGTTGTTAAGGCGGACACTGGTACTTCAGAGGTGGTAGCCACCGGAGGAGATTTGTAACTTGGCGAAGGGGGTGGTTTAGTGACATGCTGTGTCATCGTTGAATGTGTAATACTACTATTACTGCCAGAATTTTGCAGTAATTGCTTCAACAACACATTTTGTGAATCATCATTTGCTCTTACTCTCGGGGGAAACATATTTCCGGTAACTTGCGGCGGTTTTGATGACATGACTTCAGTACTTTCTTTAGACTGATTTAGACCGGTGGAATGAGTCATCGAAGCTAATTTTACGTCTTTAATGATTACGGAATTCGTACCGCAATATTGAGCGGTTGTTGTTGTTGTTGTAACTTCTGATAAAGGTTGGATTTTGTTTGAAACCTTTTCTTCTTCATCTTTATCTTCTACTCCTTCTTCTACTTTTTCTTCTTCGTTTTCCCCATCAAGCTGCTCTTCTTCTTGGCTTTCGGTGGAAATATTTTCCGTTTTGATTTTAATTACAGTTTCGTCAAATAATTGTTCATCTTTTTCTAAAATATCCCCTTTTAATGTATCTTCTTCAGTATTTTTTGGTAACTTTTTCACGTAAGAATGGAAATTTTCGGTGTATACTGGAGGCGGTGGCTGAACGTTACCATCAATCGCTTCTTTTGTAGTAGAACTCTGTAAGGCGGAAGGAGTCATTTGTAAGACGGTTGTGGTACGGGTAGGAATTGAGGTAACAACGGTTGTGACAACGGCGTTACTAATCTCAATAGAAGATGGCATATCGTCCCCTTCATTCGGTTCTTTTTTAGGTTCTTTAAGTTCTTCAGTATTTTTCGGTTCTATTTTCTCATCAGATTCTATTTCCCCGTCGGATTCTTCTCTATGTTCGACCGAATTTTCTCCGTTTTCACTTTTTATAATTTTCGCGTAAGAATGAAATGCATGAGTCGATACAATCGAATGATTAACGGTATTCGCTTCTTCACAGGACGATAACTTCTCCGCAGAGAAATTATTATTCGAAGTAGTTGAAATGGTGGTAGTTGTTTGTACGACGGAGGTGGTTCTCAAAGGGGTACTAACTACAATATCCGATGCATACTTAGTTTCATCAATAATTTCTTGGTCTTCACTTACGTTCAGTACCAATAAATCCGAAGACACTAAACAGCCGTCTAATAAATCATCACTTCTAACATCACCCGAATCTAAGGCCAAATGCAATCCACTTGAGTCCATATCTAATGGTAATGATATTTCATTATCTTCTATAGTGGCAGGAAAGCATAAGCTGTCCTCTTCGCTTTTACAACCTTCAATAAGACGTACATCTTTGTACATAGGTAACTCCATACTATCATCTGATGCGTTCATTTCTTCGTTTTTACAACCTTCTATTAGCGGTACATCTTTATAAACAGGTAACTCTATACTGTCATCTGAAGTTTTCGGAGTATCACATCCGTGAAATTCAGCATTTTCGAAATCGTTTGGAGACTCGGTACTAGGAGATTTAGTTTTCATTGCTTTATCTGGTAACGAGAAGAATCCAAGCGAATCGCTCGAACCTATATCTTCTTCCATAGGATAAAATTGCGACGATGACACAGCCGATCTCGACGTACAAGCTTTTACTTCGTCGTCTACAACCGAGGCGTTCTTCTCGGGATTTTTAATCGTTTCCACGTCATCTTCTTCCTGTTTCTCATTCCATGTTGGAGTACCTCCTAATAGACCGCTTTTAATACCGTATTTTTCGAATTCGTGAGCCAATTTTCTGGTTTTCTTTATTTTAGACCATGCTGGCGATCCACCCAATAGACCGGGTTTGATACCCAATCTTCGAAACTCTTCCGGCACCGGTATCGCATTAACGAAACTCATAGTGTTACCTCCACCACCACTACTACCTCCAGCGTTATCAGAATCGTGCGATGTAAATGGACTTTGCGGGTGAGCCGGTGAACTGGAGGGATGCACAAATTGTGATGCGTGTCTCGGACTTTGCGGCGGCATGGGTGAAGCCGGCTGATTATAATGCGATTGCACAGAAGGCGGTCCAGAATGCATATGTGAATAGTTCGCATTACCAGGGGACGGCGTATGTTGAGGTTGATACATTGGACTACACGGAGGTTGAGAAAAATGTTGGGGACTTGGTGGTTGTATTGGAGAATTCAAAGATTGGTTAAACTGATGTTGATTTGATTCCGGAGACTGATTTAACAACTGATTTAACTGCTGATTAACGGGACTTTGAGAAGGTATATGTTTCTGCTGAATGGATGCTTGCTGTGACGCGGCTAATACTTGATTCATACTAATATTTTGTTTCTGTTGTAGGTGTTGTCGTTGTTGCTGTTGTTGTTGTTGTAGCTGTCCTTGCAACATTTGTTGTCTTTGTACGGCTAAGAGCTGTTTCTGTTGCGGTGTCAATTCAATTTGTTGCTGCAATTCTTTACCCTGTTTAATTAGAGCATCTTTCTGTTGTAATAAGGTCTGTTTCATTTTGGGGGATAAGTTGGCGTTGTTCAGTTGTTGTTGAATGGCTTGGATTTGCGAAATTAAATTTTGCCTTTGCTGAAGAATTCTCTTCTGCCTAGGATCGAGATTGGGTTGTTGTAACATAACTGATCTTTGAACAAGTTATTGCCGATGAATTAATATTTGTTGCTGGTCGGGCGTAAGCTGTTGACCGGTAACATTTTGAAACCCTGAAGACATACTAGATACAACTGTCGGTGCGTTCGGAGACGGTGAAGCTGAACCAGTTGATACGACAAAAGGCTGCGTTTTGAATGATCCTCGCGGATTTTGAAACACTCCAGTTTGTCTAGTACCGTCGGTTTGTACTTGGAAAGCTAAAACGTTTGGCCTTTGTTGTCTCGTTGGTGGTGAAAATAGAACAGCAGGGCCTCCCGAATATCTGTGCGATACGTAAGAAATTTCAATTAATTTCAAACATCATCAAATTTTCCTACTAACAATAAAATCAATATTCTTACTGCAACGCAGGTTCCTGACCACGCACGTTCGGACGTGCTTGAGATGAAACGACTGTCGGTGATTGAACAGTTGTTGATGATGTTCCTCGTTCATTAAGACCAGTTCCAAATTGCATTTCGTTCGGCTATTGAGAAATAAAAAATTATAAATGAAGAAACATCTAGTGCTTAATGTTTATTCTAAAATTCCTAGAATAATTAGGTTTCAGGCAAAAGCTGCAAGAGTACAATTCACAATCGTGCAGAATTTTACAGCGAAGATTTTCAAATTCATAAATACAAATTTCGCTCAAAAATCAAAAATTCCCGAAATATTTTTACGAATGATAACAAGTTAATTAAAGATCTAGCTTTAGTAAAACCATGAAAAATAGCACAGTTCTTACCTGCGTTTGAGCAATATTAGTAGGATTGGCTCTACTCATTGCATTAGCTACAACAACAGGTACTTTTTGTTGAGTTGAAATAACGCTAACACTAGACGGAATTTCTCCTACGGTACTATCCACAGAAGAGACCACATTTACAGGTGCAGAGATACTTGACGTGGAAGCAGGAGGGCCAATATCATTCAAGGAGTAAGCGGAATTAGGGTGTTTACTTTTGTATTCCTACATTATTTTAAAATGAATGAAAAAATTTGATCCTACTAAAAATGAAATACATTTTGTGCGTAATCCCTCACCTGTATAATTGCCATATGTTGCTTGTACATTTTACGACTGTTATCTAGATATTTTTGTAAACCAGCCATTTCTTGAGTAACTTTTTGTAATTCCGTATTATCACGTTCGGTCAATTCATTACCTTGCTTTCTTAAAACTCGTTGTTTGCCATTTAACGACTGATCGTTTAAAAAAGAAACAAGTTAAATTATAATCAATAAATTAAATAATTATCTCAAACAGGCATCTTTACTTTTTTAGTTTTCCGTAATTTCAAAATTTCTCCTTCGTAATGTTTTAATTGTTGAGTAACGATGGAATTTTGTTGATCCAGCCACTGCTCGTAAGCCTGCTGCATCTGCCGATCTTGATCAGTGACAATATTTTCCGGCGGTTCGTGAGGTGGTTGTAATTTTGCTGTGTTGAATATCGGTATTTTGTGAGCTGTAGTAAATTTAAATCGTTAATAATTTTTTCTTAGGTTCACTATTCCTTGAATAAGAAATAAGATTTAATATTAACCAGGTTCGGGTACTGAACTACCAGCAATTTGAATTGAAGATATGCCGTTGGACTGGATATTGGGTGATGCGAGCGATTGTTGTTGCCATACTTGTTGTTGGGATACGTCATACATATTACCACTCGTTCTCATTTTGATATTACTTTGAGGAAGATTACCAGGAGACATTAATGGCGGTTGTATATTTTGATCTGTTCCAGTAATACATATTATTTGTTTTTGAATAAAAATTTACACCATCAACCTTTTGTATGGAAAACCCTTTCAACATACTATGAGGTGAAAGCAACAACTGCATGGATCCGTTCATCCCAGATGAATTCAAAACATCAGCTCGTAATCGCTCGAAATCGGCATCACTAAGAGGCGGAAGTGCTCCACAAATATTATTCCCCGTTTGTTTACCCTGTTCCCTTTTTTCTTGCTCCAATAAATCTTCCAGTAAAAGAGGTTGTTCCTAATGAATCATCAAAAATAATCCCATTGTCTTTCTAAAGATTTCTGAATTAAGTAAATGCATCTTATATGTGTTGTAAAATGAACAAACCTCTAGTAACAGGGATCTCCTTTGAATCTGGTTCATACCTGCAGAAATCTGATCATGATGTACCAATTGTGTACTAACTGCTCCACCAGGAACGGCTATTGCATTTGGAGCTGAAGATCCACTCACGTGATGTATTTGTTGCTAAAATAGAAAAATTCGTTTAATCGAATCGATATTTTACATGAAAAATTATTATACTCAAACTTAAAATATACGCTTACTCTAGATTGGGATGGATACGGAGGAGGTGGACCTGGGTAAGGCGGAGGAGGTGGCGCTGCCGATGTAATTACAGACTGTTGGATCGATATATCGCCAGTAATCGGCGACTGCTTCATTAAATCTTGAGAAAGTGGCGTCAATGGTTTTTGTAAAGGCGACTGAGCACCGGGAGTGACAGTTGAACGTGGTTTTGGTGTCATTGGCGATGCATATGATTGTAACGATCCTTGTGAATTACTCGGTGAAGAATGAAGCTTCAGTTGATTACTTCCAGAATTAGGTGATTCAGAGTTTCTAGTATTCGTACGTTGCAACTGTAGTACACGTTGTTGCAGGGATTTTTCAGCTGCAGAAATAAAATGTGTCTGATTGAAATTTTACTGAGAAGATGTAAAATGTAAGAGCTATGCCACGATCATTTACCTGACATAGAATCACTTTCGTTAAAATTATTTTCAACTTGTTGAATTTGCATTTGAATTTCCTGTAAATACATTTTATTTTGATTTAACCTTATTGTATTTTATTTTTCATTTTAATAGATTAAAAAATTCCGTGCTCACATTTGACTCATTTGTTGAAAATTTCACTTCACCAGTAGTGTTTCCATCTTTCGCATGATTTTTATTGTCAGATTGTCCATCTTCCCTGAATAAGATCGAAATATTATTATATAGTTTCATAAACCAGCAAAATTTTCAAAGGTTATTCTAAATGCATACTTTGCTTTAGTCGAGTCCGAAGCACCATTAACAAAATCGTATAACATATTTGATTTTTCTCCACTAGTAAGATTATCGAGTTCCGGATCTGCATATTCCAAAATATTAAATCCTGCTCCCATTTCAGCTGCAATCATATATTTGATAAATTATTCACAAGTTAATACCTCAACAAAGTTCAAACAACAAAAGCAGTTTTCAATTTTACCTAGTAATTCATCTTCCATGAGATCACCAAATACACCGTCCTTTTCAAGTTCATCCAAGTCTGCAGTTACACTTTCAGGCAATCCCTCATTTTGTGTATCACTTCTATCAGTAGCTGCAATGAATGAAAGAATGAGAAGCACATTCATTTGAATAAACAGAATATGTGGTGAACAATTTACTTGGATTCGTTTCACTAGGCTGATTGGTGGAGGTCACTTCATCCACGGGATCATTATTCTCATCCAACCTAACATTACCTGAAGAATAACGAGAAAAAAATTATTCCACTTTGAAGCCTACTTACAAAATTTCGACAGTCACATACCGGTTAAAATATTCTGAGCTTGTTGACTCAATTCGGCTTCATGCGAAGGGGAAGATTTCGGTTGCGATGGTGAAGCTGAAGGTTGTATAATTTGATTAGGCACAGCGAATGGCACATGTTGCGTAGACTGCTGAGCCTGCATATGTAATTGTTGTTGTTGTTGAAATTGATGTTGTAACTGTTGTTGTTGTTGCTGCTGTTGTAACTGTTGTTGCCGTTGTTGTTGTTGTTGTATCAAGTGATGCTGTTGTTGCTGCATAAAAATCCGAAAACGGGGATCCATCATTTGCTATAATTTTTAGGAAGTATTTATCACTTTGTTAACACAAATTCAAATTTATAATGAAATAACAAACCTGTGCCATCCTTTGTTTATTCAACATTTGTTGAGTAATTTGAGAAGGTAATCGTTGTGCTCGAGGTGGTAACGGCGGACGAAACGGTTGAGATACGGAGCCTACAGTTTGCGAATTATCGAACAACTGGTTTTGCATATTTGACGAAGTTGGCATATTCATTAGGTCATTCTGAATAACACTGTTGTCAGTCAAGCCTTGTTGATTTGAAGAATCTGCAGTGTACAATTTGGGTTGAAAATAACATTTCTTATTTTAAAAATATTATTCTCTGAACTGAACTCACCTTGAGCCCACAACCGAGTCTGTGTATGTTGCTGGTCCGTTTGAATTGATTCCATTTGTTGTTTTTGCAACAATTCCCTCAATTGCTGATTCATCTCCGTATTAGAATTAACCAACGTAGAATTACGTTGATGCATCGGGTTATTCGTTTGAATAGAAGTATTTTGCGAATGGGTATAAAATTGTGGTATAGGAGTACCAGGAGGCGTAAAAACTTCTTGACTTTGTACTCGCTGATAAGTCTGATTTACTGGAGATGCTGGTGGTAACTTGACAACCGGTGACTGAAATCGTTTAAGTGGTTTTCCAGGTGACGGTAACGATGATGACATTGCATCCTATTGAACATCGAAAATTTTTATTATTATTAGAAACGTTGAAGAAAGATGTTTCATACCGAAAAAAAAATGTTACAAACCGCAGATGTGACAATTTGCAATGGCACCCTGTTATCTGCTACAGGACTACCTGCACCTACAGCATTGATATTATCAGCTCCATTGGTGGTAATTTGACGAAGCTGATTTTGTTGCTGTTGTTGCGCTGATGGGTGTTGCTGGATACGTTGCACTGCTAATTAAAATAAAAAGAAGAAATCATCACAAAACTAGTTGATAATGGTGTACTCAAAACTTTTATATTTTCTGTTCATACTCTGCAATCTAGGATCGTGCATTTGTTGCTGTCTCAAAGCCTGCACTTGTTTCCAACTTTTCTCTTGTTCGTATTCTTTTACTTTCTGAGTGGAGACCACTTTTTCTTGTTCCTAATTAAACAAAAAACAAAAAAGTATCAAAAAAAAATTCAAATTTTATGAATAATTTTTACATAATTAAAGTAATATTTATACGTTTCCAATTTATACACGTTTACAGCGAGTAAGTGATATAGTGTTGAATTTTCATTGATTGCAGCTTTACGTATTAACAGCAGTTCATGCAATAAACTCTAGAATTTCATGTACGACTTTTCTTAAAATATTAAAATGGCTGCTTAATGTAATAATTCTATAGTTCGTAATGCGTGATAGTCTTGAATTTTGTTTCCTAAATACGAATATTCTATAATTTGCAGTTTAGAATTTCGCGGTAGACTTTGCTGCCAAAACTTGTACAAGTACTATAAGATTCAAAAAACCCAGTTGAAAATTAAATTTTCAATGACAATAGTCTTTGCTATAAGTTCCATTTGTTGTACACTGTATAACATCGTCCTGGTGTATGCGAGTGAACTTACTCTCCTGGTTTGATTTACAGCATACAAATCTATCCGTTTCTGTAAGAAGCTTGAAAACGATAGTGGTAAAAGCCAACGAGAAGCTTACACAATTCCAAAGCGTAATCGATGTATATAACAACAATTCTGCGAAGTATAATAATTTTCATGCAACTACAAATTTTCGAATTCAACAAAACAGCAAATTTTCAACATTACACTCAACAAACGACCTACTTCTACAAAAAAGAAAATTACAAAAAAGAAAATTTCTAATAGAACTATCATCATCACACTCCTTCTTTGTACATCAAGCTCAGCTAAATCAAGCTTTATCTCATTGCCCATCTGGCAACCATGCTAATCAATCGAACTCACAAAACTGAAAGCGTATCCCTCACCGTATTCGAATTAACATCGAAGGGCTCCTGACCCAAAGGTGGCAACGTTTTCATGATTTCGGATGGCGTAAATACTCTAATATTCTGATCTGTTACGGCACCGCCTCCACATTGTTCTTCGGGTGCTAAGGGCATAATTTGAATATTTTGTACGACTTGATTTTGTGTTCCCAACTGTGACGAAGGCGATTGTACCAGGTGTAGAAATTTATTACCACTAGTATTAGAGTCAGATGCGGTAACCGAGTGTAAAGCTGCAGTTAATAAGGAATTTGAATTCGCAATCAAAGATGGACCGGAGTGTATAATTTGAACATCATTCGGAGGGTAATGTATTGTATTTCGATTATTCTGTATTGCGGGGACGTACTGATATCTTAAAGTTGACGTTCGACTACTTTTATCCACTTGCGTCACGTTCGACTGATTTGGTACTGAAGTTGAGATCAGATGAACCGCTCTGACACTTGGTGCCGAGTCCGGTTGATTAATTGGCGTTTGAATAATTGGTATGTATTGTATGGTGGACGGATGCGAAGGTATAGTTGTGGTAACTGTTTGTTGGCTCACAGTGAAATCCGTATCATTTGAATTGCTGCCAGAGTTTAATATCGACAATGATGAATCGGTATTGTGTACTCCATTCATCACATGTTCCGAATTCGTGAATGAAAGTGATGTTATCGAAGAGGTTGAAATTAAGGATTGATCTTCTGGTGTACGTGGTCGTTGTAAAGGACTCGATGACACCGATATAGTCTGCTTATTTGAATTTAAAGGAAATTCTTCTGCTGACAAAACTCTCAACAGGGGATGTAACAAATCTTCTTGACAAACTTGTGGTATCGTTTCCGGATTCGTCAGTTTCGAAATTAATTTAACATTTACTGTATTATCGCTCTGAAATTCTGATTCTAGGCTACTGTTCGATTCTGTTGCAGTTTTTTCGTCCATTGAAATCTGTATAATTATGTTTGAAAATTTACGAAGTCCTTTAGCTTCATTTTTTTTTCAATATGAATTGAATTTGTATAGGTACGCAATTAACCTCCAATTTAGAGAAAACAAATGATTTTAATATCATTTTTATGAGAAAGTATCCAGCAAGTATGACGCATTTTTAACCGGACAAACTACAATAAAGACTTTAAAATCATAAAAAATCAAGAGCTACAATAAGATTCAACATCGAATCTTCAGAATGGCAATAGAATGATTCTCGTATCACATCTATCTCCTATTTTTATGCACTGTCGTACATAATTACAAAAATTGGGAACGACAAAATTCTTTAAAACTTTCATTATACGTAATTCATTTCTTCTATTTACTTACTAATTCAACTGTTTTAAACGAATATAATTAATTTCCAAAAAAAAAAAAAACTAGTTATGGTTGAATACGAAATAATTAAAATATGAATCTTTGACCTTTTCAAGTACACTTTTTAAAAATACAATCGATGTTCCGCTATGTAAATTTTTATCATTCAAACAAGTAAACTTACTTTGCTACTTTTGCGAATGCGAGTCATATTCGTCCGATTCTCTCGAGCTTGATTCAAGTAAGGTTGTTTTTTATCTGGTGGCAATGCTCACCATTTTTTCAAGATCTGTTTCCATCTATCACTCCACACTGAAACGCAAAATACAAATAGATTTCTTTATGAATGAACCAAAAATCTCAAAATATTATTGAGTAACATTACCTGGAAATTCTAACTTCAACTCTGGGTGCTCTAAATTTGCATAAAGAACAGATGAAATCGTAGCTTTATCTGCGAGACCTTCATCAATTTCCATTTTTTGTG
Organism: Ferrisia virgata; assembly: GCA_900060175.1. Lineage (NCBI taxonomy): Eukaryota > Metazoa > Arthropoda > Insecta > Hemiptera > Pseudococcidae > Ferrisia > Ferrisia virgata. The sequence goes on along the minus strand of FIZR01027792.1, from coordinate 101,804 downwards.
ATGTCCTTTGATTGGCGGTTGTTGAAGGAGTAACTACATTCACGCTATCTGCAACCGGCGTATCTTCTTGTACCCAAGGACTGGGAGGTTCTGAAAAGGCCGGACTAAATTGCGAGGGACTGCTACAAAATTAAAATCATGATTATAATAGAATTACAATCCTCTTATCGCAAAATATCATTACTTACTTGCTGTATTCTGAATGATATGGTGAGGTTGCTGGATATGTAGCCGGAGATGGGATATTTTGAGGGGACTGAAGAACTTGTGAAGGCGTTGGAGGCGCTGATCGAGCATGAGGAACATTTATAATACCTTGAATGATTTTAAAAAGTTACAATTTAAGATTTATTATCCTAATCAATGCATGTATTATTCGTATAAGATTTCAATTGTACCAGAATGTGGAGCAGACACTACAGCGTTTGGTGCTTGCGATATAACACCTAGTTGCAAGCTATTCACCAATGAAGGATGCGGATTAATCGCGCTTTGATTTATAGGGAATGTACTAGACGAAACACTATTAACATTCGCATTTGGCAAAACAGAATCCTGAGAGTTTTGAGAATCATCGGTTAAAACATCTTTGAAAATATCTTCCACGTCTTTGCTATTCATATTCGGTAATCCTGATTAACAATTTGAATTACGCACTATTCTAAAAATGAACCACAAGAAAAAAATAAAGCAGCAGAATAATCTCATACCTGATTCATGTACCATCGACTCCAAATTAAAGTTTGGCCCTAAAATATCGGTAAACTCGACTTTCTGAGTATTACCAGCGTAATTACTGATACCGGTTTCATGTAGCACGTTAGCGTCTAAAAAAATTACTAAAATTTAGAAACAAAAGAGATAGATATTAAGATGTACAACTCACCATTATTCACAATCGTATTTGTTTTGGAACACTGATCATTTTCTTTGATGAATGGATCCAAAAAACTACCGGACATGTTTAAAATATCTTTAAATGCTTCGTTATTGTTGTCAGTTTGTTCGTCAACTTTATCTCCTTCTTCTTCGCGTTCAACCTAAATACGTCCATATTTTTATAGAAATTTGAGTTCAAAATCAAAGCATCTTCAAAGAACGTAAGAATTACCTTTATTTTTACAGAAGCCAATTTTAACGCTTCTTGTTCTCTTTTCCTGGCTTCTTTTTCTATTTCTTCCCTTTTGGCATTAACTTCTTCCATAATTTTCAATTCATCCTAAGAAAATGGGAAAAAATTAATAAAAATTATACTTCGTAAAATACTCAAATTAAATAATATCATTTACTGGTGATAAAGTAACCGTCTCGGCGCTGGTAATTTTACGTGATGGTAATAATTCAGTCGAATCGGAGTCGCTACTTTCCAAACTTTGAAAAGTATCTTTAGAAGTATCAAGCAATTCACGTCCAAAAAATGCATCCTAAAGAATTAAATACATTTGATAAATATTTCTATCCAGAAGAGAAAAACATGGCTTATACATAGATACTCGTACTTGGATATAAGATGGATAACTTTCAACATATTTGCTTTTTGGTTTACGGTATCTACTTTTCTTGCGTGGTTTATCGTCAGTAGTTGATATTATAGAACGCGAAAAAGCTTCCTCATTATAAAAGCTTATTTCTTCATCTTCAGCCCTATCTTTTTTTCCAGTTCTGATGCGTGCATTAAATCCTCCAACCCCTATGACATGTAAATAATAAATTAAATACTTGATTCATAAATTCTTCACATTTCTAACGACTTACCAATTTTTCGAATTCTTTTTTTTTTCAATATCATTATTCCGGATTCATTGGTGCAGATATTAAATCCTTCCGGGGCTTCAGGAGGTTTGCCATCTTCGCTGGGTTCAATAACCATTCCTTCTTTGTACGTGATGGCACTCGAACTAGATGGACTTTCGCCTAAAATAATACACGAACGATAATAAAACCTATTTATCGTCGCCATTATTAATACTCAAATTCACGTACTTCCGGCTATAACTGATTCGATACTATCTAAAATTCCTTGTTCACCTTGTTCCGAATTATTGGTACGTTTCTTTTTACGTAAACTGAAAACATTTGTATCTATACGATTCAGTATTGTAGTAAGATGAGAAAGACCACTTTCCGATAAATACGTCCCATCTACGAAATGTTCGGTTTCCTCTTTGGCTATGCATTCTTAAAAGTTAAACATGTACATATTATTTGCACAGTAGCTTAAATTCAGCGCTATGCGGATTCAATTATAACATACCAGTTACTTTAACTGGTGAAACGGGCTGAATCTTCAACTTGGACGTCGTGCTGGTGGGTGATGCTTGTGGAGGAATGAGCAAATGAGGAGGTTGGGTATCTTTAGGCCTACATAAAAGACACGAATAACCTTCGATGGCACACTTTTCTGCATCCGATTCACTTCTTATCTGATCGCAAACACCATGCAACCACCTAAAAACTCATTTTGATTAAAATATGTGTTTGAGACGATAAGTTGGTATTTTTTCATGTCAAATTAAATCAATTTTATTTCCAGTAAGTTGCTATAGGCGAGTATTGACTATTTCTTACCTTTCACAATTTTCACATTTGATAATGAGATCTCCTTCACTGTAAAGTAAATGACATGATGGACACCTAACTCGAGATGCACATGGTCCACATTCGGTGTAATTTTTCAACCAAACCGAATTTACTCCAGGTTCATTAGCACCACAATTTAAACAGTGCGCACACCTATTGAATATTAGATAAAGTGTATCATTTGCCTCTGTATAGAACTACAGTTGGTAATGATTTACTGACCATTTGCATTTCCATGACCCTTCTGGAACACTTTCTAATTTAGGTTCAACGCAATACGTATGATAAGCAATGTTACAATCATCGCACAATATAAGAACTGATTCATTATCGCATTTCCCACAACCTTCACAAACGGCACATTTAATGCACTTCCATCCTCTTTGTAGCATCATTTTGGTAATTTTGGTGACCTACAGTAATGAATCAATAGTTGAGAATGACATAAATTTATGATATCTTCCCCGGAAGACGAAATACGCACTTTATTACTGTCAGCGCAATACGGATGGTAACACTGTCCACATTGAACGCAAGCGATAAGGCACCCTTCTTGATCAGTACCTAAAGCGCTGCATTTTACACAAATATCCTGAGATAACACAAATTCTTCCATAGTAGAACATAACAGTATCTTTTTCTCATCACATTCACGTTCAGACTTTGTTTGTGAATCGGTAACAGGGCACTGAAATGAAATGACATTAAATAGTGAAATCAAATTTCAATAAATTTACTGAATGTTTACATACTTGTAAGCCCGTACTAGGAGCACCAAACACCCCTCTCATTTTCGTTTTAGTATACTTCTTTCTACCAAACTCAACTACTTTTTGATTTTTCTTTTGATATACAGGTGGACAAAAAGCAGCTTTACCGTTATATTTCGATTTAAATCCTCGAACTGTACTAAAAGCCATTTTCTTTTTGGCAGTGAAAGGTTTGCCTTTACCTAAACCTATTCCTCCAGAAAATCTGTAATCCTCCTAGAACGAAATGAAATAATTAGTTGTACGATAAAGAACAAATTATATAATATTTTATTTACTTTATCAGTTGTTAAATCAATCTCCATGTCATCAGATGTCAACAATCCATGAGACGTATTCATATTCACATCAACATTAATGTCCTCCAAACCTATTAAACAGTACTAGATCATCAAATCTAATCAAACGTGAATACGGTTCTTTCTTACTCGTGCAATACAATTTTTATGAATATTAGTCTTTTACAGTTGAAATGAAAAGTTCATATTATAATAATTTGATATAGCAGATAATCCGCTAATTACGTGAACTACGATACATACTCTCTTTCCGTTTTAACGTAATTTTTCCGAATTGATGTAAATTTTTGCAAGTGGGACACACGTATTGGTAATCAGGAAAAGTTTCAACTTTTTTCTGGTACACAACAGGATCAGCCTCAGGATCACAAGTTCTATGAACGAATCTAAGGAAAATTTCAGTTTAAAATATTGATCTATGATCATTCATAGAAATCATTCAATATATTACTTTTTGCACGACGTGCACTGAGCCATTTCTTTAGATGAACCGGTCCTATAAGCTCGATGGCATAAAGGACATGAAAATCCCTTATTTCGTTGTTGGTAACATGAATCACAAACTGTGAAATGACGATGCCAACGAGATGAAAAACCTGAACCTGGTGTTCGTGAACCACAGTCGCTACATATACGACAGAACTACAAAAATCATAGTTGTATAGTTGTATTAATCAAAATATTCCTCATTTGTTCCTAATGAGAAATATCTATTTACTTGACATTTCCATCCGAATTTCGGAATGCTGGTTACAGCAGGCCGAAGACAAGCAGAATGATAAGCTTTGTCACAAACTTCGCACAACATTATTTTAGAAGATTCCTCAGAAGTGTGACAAATTTGACATGATCTACATTCCGAACACTGCCATCCGGTACGGACACCTATAAGAAATGGATACGATAGAAAAAATATTGGAATAAAATGAGGAAAAAATCCAACTTTGACTAACCTGGTAACAAAGCACGACCTAAACATATCCCATGATAATGGTTCCCACATATTGAACACATTATCAAATTAGAAACATCTCCGAGCGAAAAACACATACGGCATGAAACTTCATTAAAAGTAGCTATCAAAGTTAAAACACTCAATTAATTATTCATTAATTTTTTTCCTCACAAAATATATATTCAAATGCGACCTTACGTAGTAAAGGTATATGATCAATGTGCGTATTACAAATGAAGGAATGAGTTTTCAAGTGTTGAAATCCAGCTGAAGCGGCAGAACACGGAAAATGATACGTTTTATCACAATTATTGAATGAACACGTGACACTAGCACCATAACGATTGCAATGAGAACATAGCCTGGTTAGGCTTTTCGATACACCAGAATATACATTTTCAAAATTTGGATTGTCATTATAAGAGATTTGCCGAGAAAACGATGCGCAATTCAAATGAATATATATGTATCCTAAAAATGTCAACAAATGCTAGAACTTTCACATAAAATACCAAAAATATTGCTAAAACGGGTTGTACTCACCTTCTTCATCAAATAAATCCGATACATTTACTTTACCCGTATGACCGATCAAACTATGCTCATCTACTGGTTCATGTAGGCTCAGGTTTTGACTAATAATGAAAATAATAACAATTTGATTATTAATAATAATCGTGATAATTTTACCGTATGATCATGTAAAACTTACCGCGAAGCAGATTTCTTGTGTTTACCGGTTGTAAGTTCTTTAACTTTGGAAAGATTAACAGACCGAACTTTTTCTATTTCTGGTAATCTTTCTTCAACAAAAGACTCAGGTTTTTTGATTTTGTAAAATTTACCTTGCCCAAGCTGACTTTGTTCTCCAAGATTACACAAGCAACAAACTTTCTCTGGACTGCTAATAGCAAACAATATAATTCGTATATTATTCAAAAAAAAAAAAAAAATCATGAAAATGGAAACAAAACTATGAAATTTTTTCACTTGAATTCATAAGAACTAAATAAAAGCATTTACCCTTTGCATCGTTTAAGCTTCACAGAAAATTTGGTTTCTCCCGCGCTAATGCTGATAACAGAGGCAACAATCGTTTTCGTTGGTAACATTTCTTGGTCATTATTACCCTTGCTCACATTTTCAGAGATGTCCTGACCGCTATTTTCATCTAATGGATATTCTAATTCCTTAAAACCTAAGAATAAATATAGCACAGTAGAGGAAATCAATAATTTTGAAATATTTCCATCCTCTGAATCGTAACAAATTGATCATAAATGGATCATAACTAATGCCAGAAATAGACACATAAAAATTACCATTGAAATTGTCAGAAGAAAATGATACAGAATCTATAGTTTCATCTTCTTCATCGGCAGCCTCTTCACTATCTTCTTCGCCAATATATCCGATTTCTTCATCGTCAGCTTCACCTTCATCTCCGCCGTCAGACAAACATTCTATGATATTCATTTCGTGGTCGGTAACATTCGATGAAAAGTATTCATTACTTTGCTCATCCATTTTAGCGATGAATTTTCAAACAATCACCAGTGCAAAAGTACTTTAGATGTTTAAAATGCGTCATAGTGAAAACGGTGGAATGCAAAACGCGCAAAAGGTACCCTAAATCATTACTCAACTTGGAAAATTACAGTACGAGTTTAGTTATCAAAGGGTAATTTTCAAAAATTGATACCAAAAATGAAATGAAAAGACGTGAAGATAACACAGACGCATAAACTGAACGCATCACCCAGGAACTTCAACAATATTTATTTATGTATATTGATTGATACTCGTAATAAATAACAGAAAACAAAGAGTTATGGAGTGCTAAAAGCAAGAAGTAATTTTCTATGCACCATGTATTCAATTGGATTATCGCATTTACAGAAATAAGTAATTGATATCATAATTAATCTCTTGTATATGTAAATCTATACAAATATTACAATAATAAAGTTGGCCATCTTGGTTAGACTTTTTGGTATTGAAACACTCTAAAGCCTTGATTTCACAGAGAAAATTCAATTACCGAATAAAACCAGTGTTGTCTGACGTGTTATTTTTTGTTATCAACTTCTTATGTGTCGCGGCGATGAGAGATTCCGGAGGCTGTTAGTGGAGTAGCATTTAAGTTTTTGAAGGCATGTGAGCTATTTGTATAGGTCTTGTAAGTTACAAGTTTTAACCTAAAACCTATTATAAAGAGAAAAACTAAAAAATATACGTGAAACAAGAAGTTTTAATCGTTTATTAATTTATTCCGAAAGTAAATATTACGAGATTGAAAATTGTGCTACAAAGAATTTGGATTGATTTAGACTTAGCCAGCCTCCATCTATTTTTTCAATTTTCAAATAATAAGCACAGTGGTCCTGTTCATATTTGATGCAGTACAATGACGCCAAGGATATAGCGAATGTGAAGCCAACTTCCACGATGGGGGAATATAAAATGAAAAATTTGCTTACTAAAACCTACCATTTTTAGTACCAATTGTTTTTGCGGCGTGTAATGCAGAGTTGTTATGGTGTAAAACTGTAAAAGCACTGTGTTTTGGGGCTTAAGTTTACAAAATTAAAACAAATAATAAATATTTGCATGCCTGAGTGAAGTGAGAGCAAAATTTTAAGAAAATTGAATTTTTTAGTACGAAAATTGCATTTTTAGTAGTTTTACATTCATGTTCGTTGGTGATAAATTGTACAAAAAGGAGACAAACAATACATAGATATACGTATGCGATATGTCCAAGCGAGACATGACGGGATAAAATTTTGAAAAATAGGATCTTTTACCTTGTTGCAAGAACGCATCTTCTTCCGTTCTTAAAGAACGCGTTCTTCTTCTAAAGAGCTCCAACTTCGTTCTTTTCAAGAGCGTTCGTTAACTTCACTTCGTTCAATGAGCGTTCCTGTTCAGTCTCTGTTCTTCTTTCTTTCCCTGCCGTTCTCGTTCCTGATTTTCTATGTCATATTGCCAATTAAAACTGCATTATTACAGTCTATCGACCAACAGCGCATTAGGAGGGGAGAGGGATATTTACAAAATCTTTTTTAGGGTACTAAAAAATCATTAGGACTTTGTTTTTTTTTTTTTTTTTTAGCGATGTCAGATATTTATTTTTATTATTTACTCCGCTCATTATCAACCAAATTCGCTCCAATTCGGTCGATTGGCACAGTTTGGCAGTAGATTAAATATATATGAGTGGGGATGAACTTGTGTCAAAATTCAGGCATGTCTCAATTTTAGGGAGGGGGTACTGAAATGTAAAAAATTCAAAAATTGTCTCTTTTTAAGCCAATTAACAGAAAGTCAAACGTTGTATCATATATTTAAAAATCAACCTCCTAAGTCAATTCGGACGGGAGATATAAGGATTTTTCCTTCTTTTTGACCTTGAAAAAAGGCTGCTCCTTCTCTATCTCCCCACCAAAATGAACCAGGAAGTTGAAATTTGGTATGCACATTTAGTTGGGGCCCTAGATGTGTCTTTTGGGAGTTATAACTTTTTTGCTCTATTGCACCTTCTCACAACTCCAAAAAAATAATAATAGGTTTTAGGCAGGCAAAATTGTTACAAATACATTACAAAAAAATTAACTGAAGAACGAAAAACGTAAGAAAATTTATGTGTTCTCCTTCCCATTCTCGTTCTTTTGAAACATTCGCCTTTGTTCTTTCGTAGTTCTTCAAGAATCTCAAGTTGTCCGTTCTCGTGCTTGAGAACATTGGCGTTTTCATGAAAAATGCGCTCGAACGCGTTCTTCGTTCTCGTTCCATTTTTGCAACACTGATCTTTTAGCACTAAAATTTGATTAAAATCATATTTTTAAGAGTTTTAAATTCGTGTAGTTGGCATCATTTTTCTCTACTAATTTCTTGTCAATTTTTTACAATTTACAATTTTTTTTACAAACTTTCGCAGCTGGCCGTGGAGGAGAATAACACCCTCCAACTTGACATTCCTGAGTACTCATTTGAAAATGATTAATTGAATTCCAAGTTCAACCAAATATTAATTCTAGCTGAATAAGTAATGGCTACCGATTAAGTTTAAAAATAATGAATCTCGAGGAAATTTTTTTCGCAAAAAGATGAGTATAAAGAAGTGGGTACGTATACTGACCACTCAGAGTTCTGAGGCATTACTTATTTTAATATTTTATAAGATTTTCAATAATTGAGTTGTACGATGCATAAATATACTTGAAAGTAAATTTTATTTTAGCATAACAACTAGAAATGATTATTGCCCCATTACTCAATTCGGTGGTTTGACCAAACTTTTAAGCAGTTAAAATTGTAAATATGTATCAGCCACTATTTCATAAACCAAAACAAAATTCAAGTGAAAAGTTCCCCCTTGCAATGAAAAAAAATGCAACTTGTTAGGTTTCGAGTTTGCCAGTTTAATACAAAATATGAGCAACATTTTCCACGATTGATATGTAGCCAGCAGGTAGGTAGGTATAGGTAACTAGGTATTAAGTAAGTTAATCTATATTGTTTTGAGTTTTAAATCCTGTAAAAAACTAAAAAATTAACCATCAAGAGTTATTTTTGAATTTGTTAAAAAAGGAGTTAGATTCTACTTCGAGAAGACATGCCATAACTAAAAACTTCATACAAGCCATTTACCAACCATCGTATAGAGTAAGTGATACTATTACATAGTGTTGTACAAAAAAAAGGAAATGTTATTTAAACTAAAATGCAGCATTTTACTAGCACAAATATCCGTATGCACTTGATGAACAACGGAGTGAAATATGAATGTATAATTCAATAAATAGAAATATGTAAATTGCAAAATGGGATACCAAACTTTCAACACTACATACTTTTTTGAAGTTCTCAAAACTCCTTTTAAGCCATGAAAGTTCAAATAAAATATTTCAATGTCTATCATAAAAATTATGATAAATTTATTCAATTCGATAAATTGAATGCCTATCATGCCGGAAGTTTAATTAAAAAATATTTACAACAGAACATGTATTCAAAAATAATAAATAATAAAAAGATATCAATTTTAAATCACACCCAATCAATACTTTTCGATAGTCATTTTACATCGTTGTTCAGAATCTAACTATTGAAATAAATCTAAGGCGTAAAAACTACGACTAGTCAAGGAAATGTACATTTTTTCCGGGAGGAGAATACAAGTAAATTATCGTTAACCAGATCTCCCCGAGATGAAAATATACAATTTGATAGAAAAACAGAAAAATCGCATATAAAATTAATACACATGTTAAAAACTGAAGTCTTGAATTTCGGTATCAAAATACCAATTACATTATAACTCTTTAGAGCACTACGTAGAAAATAAATTTATACTGCATCATTACAGTTTTAACAATACTCCAAGTCAAAAGCTTAAATGCAGCTTATTATTAATCTTAATAGTAAAGCATGGTAACTGTGTGTGTTTTGAAATCAGTCGCAAGTGTTGCAAAATATTTTGAACAATCAGCAAAACATAATATTGAGTAACCGAGTATAAACTGTTGAAATAAACCTTTTTTTTTTTCAATTAACACGCGTATGATTTGGAAAAACATGCAGAATTGTATCACTCTCGGAAAAGCTTCAAATGTATCAAAAGAGTAAGAAAAAATTGCCTTTGATAATCGAAAACCCTTTTCACCTTTTTTTTTTTTTAGCAAACACTTAAAATTGTCATTCACCAAATATAATAATTAAATTATTCAAAAATGGAATCCCAGTGTCCGAAATTTAGAAAAAGATATGTCGAGGAGATTGAGTTAGGAAAAACTATTTTAAATAACCATTACAATAACACATGAAAAATATAAATAAAAAATTAATTCATATGAATTATCAACAAAAAAAACTTGTAAAATAATTGATACCAAATACCATTTCATGTTGATATCAGTAATTTAAAAAAAATAACATCATATCTAATGTAACAGGAATGAAAATGGAATGTAAAAATAAACTGGAATTTTTTTCTATGGCCAAACTTTGTTAAAAAGTTCCATAAACGAATCATAGATCATAAACGTGATGGCAACATCCAAACAAACACGCCCTAAGCGAGGAACGGTTCCTTTGTAAAACCTGAAATACGATAATTATCATTAATGAATGAAATTTTAAGGCGTTATCTGCAAATTTCCTGAAATATGGAAATCATTTCATATTGTTTAAATTTTCTTGACAAAATTTCATTTTACTTATGCGAAGCGTATTGATCTGATGTACTCCTGTGCATTAATATGCAGTATAAGAGTATAAAGGCAGTTTGACAAATGTTTTGTGAAACTATAAATCCCATATTTCCACTCAATTGATTCGTTGGTTGAATTTTATATTCAAAATAAGTTCTCAAATTTACAGAATTTCGAAAGTTTCTCGTAAACGAAATAAGTGAAAAACAAATTATTTTAAAAACTTGAATTTTCATACTTACGCAGTGGGACCTTCGTGTTTCCATATTTTAATAGCACAATCAACAGTATTTTTGTACTTCGATGCTTCTAAACCCTGCATCCTAGTTTTAACAACATCCAGCGGTGTATTACCGAATACCGAAGCTGCTCCAGCTACAGCGCCAAAAGCGCCAACCAATGGTTTGGGTACAGGAGCATTAGGATCACCTTTCCTGTACCAATCTTTAAGCGTTTCCATAACGTAAAATCGTATGGCTTGATTACTACCTTGCTTCATGATCGTAGCAGACAAACCCTGATATACACCTCTGAACCCTAAATAAAATAATAAACGTATGTTATCAATGAGTTAGGAAACACATATTTCCATCATTTTTTTCATACCTTGCTCTTTAATAATGCATGAAACACCGTGGAAGAAACCTTTGAATTTAGGATTTCCAGAACGTTGATCGTTAATAAATTTAACCTTTACAGTTTCCATGGGAGTAACGGCGAATATGGCTTCGCAAACACCAGCTCCTAAACCGCATAATACTCTCATTTGTGGATTCAAGTTACCTTTTTCATCAACGGCTTGTTTTTTAAAAATTTCAAACGCACCGAATCTGTAAAATTGTAAATTATTGAAAAGAAAAACAACAGATTTCATACTCAGCTCAGACAATTATCAATTACCTCACAGCTGATTTTGGTATCGATCCGTAAAGCAATACACTTAAACCTCTATACAGCCCAAAAAATCCATGTCCTTTTACCGTTTTTTTTACACAATCAGCGATACCATTATACTGTTTTGTTCCAGTCGCAGATTTTTCATCCAGCTGTAATTGTGTTTTCACATACTCAGTTGGGTACGTGATACAAATTTCAATACCACCGGTGATACCACCTAAAAATGAATTTTTGTTTGATAAAGTGATTTGGTAATATATTTTTAAAATACTCATTACTATTTAATAATGTAAACGTAGACATGAGTGAAGGCTTAAATGATATCAGCGTTTTATATTCTCAACTTATATTTTGAAATATTTCATTTACTATTTTTTTTCCAATTTTGATAGATTACTTTTTTCAGCCTTTCAGGGGTAGATTTTCAGAATGCGACATTGATTTCATGAATATTGAAAGTATTGGAGAAAATTTAATGAATCGTCGGGTCTAACCTTCATCAATAAAAATGTTGATAACCTTCATAAAGGATATCGTTAGGCCGAACTACATACATACACATTCATTAACCTCAAGCCATGCTCGAAGCTACTAATGTGAACTTGAAATCAATTGCTGATAACAGTGTTAGAATAATCATTATTATCTATTTGTACCGACTGAACGAAATGCAACATTAATTTAATCGTTCCTGAGCATGTGCATACTTAATTAAGCCGCCGAATATAATGTTTTTAACATCATACTTAATACCGGAACTAAGTGGCCAAACACGACTTGAAGAAATGTGGCCCACCAATTTTTTAGAATCTATATTTTACAACTCACACAGAAATATACATACAAATGTTCAAAAATGCGTATCAAAAATGGAATGCAATTTTTGGTGTCCAAAAAAAGATAAATTATACTGATTTGTCGATTTTTATATAATGATTCTAAGCATTATGCATAAGAATATAGAGGTGCTCAAGTCGAAGAATATCAAAGCCATACCTGCAATTATTCCTTTTACTCCTGTATTTCCACTAGCTGGAGCGGCAGCTCCATTATTCTCCAGCCATGGTCTATGGAATGGATTTCTGTAAATCGTTCTTCGGGTTTCCATTATAATTATGACACGTTAAACGAATAAAATTGAAATTTGTCGGGTAAAAATGAGCAAATGATTCACAAAGTCTTACAAGTGGAATGGTCAGTAGTAAAAAAATTAATAAAACTGAAAAGTCGAAATACAAAAACTAATGAAACTATCGCCAGGGTGATTGAATAATCAATAATTTGGAATTATCATTTCTATCAAGTTTTCTACAAGATCATTCGTGACATCTGAAAAACGGGCAAGTTTGCAAACAATGAGATCCGAAAATTAGCATTAAAAAATAAAAATTACCTATCAAAAATTCAAAAGGTTGGTGAAAACCAATCAAGTGTGAAAGCGGCAAGCCATGCGGTTCGCGTCAGTTTCTAACATTTTATTATTGACAAAACACTTACATATGTAGTAACATTAATAATGAGTTAATTTAATTTTAAATTTTTGTAAAATCAACTTCATCTGTTTTGATTTCACGAAAAAGTTATGCCTTTTCAGTAGCGAGTTATCGAAAGTCGTTTTTACTATTCTGTTTATTACTTTTCAGTCATAAAAATTTCACCAAATTCATTCCTTTTGATTTTCGTCATTTATACTCAGAGGAATATTCCAATTATCTAGATTTAAAGATGAAGAGTAATTCTCGAAACTATGTGACATCTGTTAAATGAGATGACTTTTTGCATCATGAAAAACCATGACAAATATGAGGACAGTAATTATGAATGAAGCAGAACTAAAAAACCTCTCGACTATTGTACCTACACAATAATTACTACAGCTGTGATCCATTCTATTTAGATTAAAAGGGCAATGTCTTTGTTTCTTACCTAAATCAAGCGTTTTAAAACGCTACTGTAATATTTAATGGAGAGAAACAATTTAATCAAGAAGGATGAAAATAAGTTAAAACGTGAACCTATATTTTTATTCCACAATAAATATAATACTCAAACCACATAGGATATTTAATTATTTAAAAATTTTAGATTGATAATACATACTACAAATGCAAAATTATAATATCAAAGTAATAATCTACGTTCTTTCGAAATTGGGAAAAATATTTTTCAAGTGATAAATAATTATACTCATGTATATAAAAAATATTAAGGCTGTACATAGGGTATTCAAAATAACGAAAAAATTTATTTTCGTTCAAGTTTCATCATTAATGGATAAAATGTTTAGAAATTTCAATATAGGTATCTATCCTAAAATAAAATTGTCAGTTGACAACCTCTAACACATTTTGGAAATTTATTTTCTTAAAAAAAAAAAATGAAATTTATGGGTAAATTTTGGACAAAATTAGTAATTACTGATAAGTGGAGAAAAATTTCAATTCTTGAATCTCGCTTTTTAAATGAATAAAATGAATTTTCAAAATATCTCAAAAGTCGTCATTAAATTTCTGAAAATTATAATTATCAAGTACAGTACCGCAAAAATATAAAACTAGAAGGCATGGTAAAAATAAAAGGGACGGCTCGAAAACGAAAATATGTGTAAAAAGAATATAAAAATATATGTGAGATCAATCATTTAAAAAAGAAAAAAATCTGTGGAAAATGCAATAAGAAGGAAAAAATACACAGCGCAAGTTTGTCATTACCCTGTTAAGTACTTTTAATAGTTCTAAAAAAAATCACATGCTTGAAAAAAATGAAAATGCATCACAGTGAAATTATAACGCTTAAAACATCCTCATTAAAAAATCCATACATTCAACAATAAAACAATACTTTAAAAATTATCAATTGAGACTAGACAATGTATTCGAATACTGGAAAAATGAATATCAGAATATCAATATTCTCTTTTGTTTTTAGTACGCTATGTGTTCATATAAACCAAGATTTTAGACTTTAAATTTCAATTGTCGGGTTCTACTGAATTTTAGCTAATTTTCAATTTTATATTAGAGTATTACAACTATTATCACTATCGACAGCAGAGAAGTCCATTCTCTTCGACTGGATGACGTTAAATAATCGAAATCAAATGTAATTCAAAATATAGAAATCGGTACCTAAGCAAAATAAGAGGGGAAGAAAATATTCCAAAATATAGCAACAAGGATGAAAGCATTAAAAATGAAAACACAAATCCACCATAAAGTTCGTTCCCAGTCATGAACTTTTAAATTACGCAATAAATAGACGCCAACTAAGAAACCAGCAGCCGCTCCAGCAATATGCGCAGCATAAGCAGTCTACAGAAAAGTAAAAATTAATTTTTTGAAGTAATTCTATCAAAATAGTAACAAGATACAATGCGGCTTACTCGAGTTATTTTTTTTTCCACGTAACGATCATAAATTGAATTTCCGAAATCAAAAGTAATCAGAATAATGAATATTAGCATTTGTAACACAGGATGATCCATTTCGGTCCAATTCTTTAACAATAAAAAAAATCTGTTTTAGTGCATCCAAGTGAATTTGTTTTTTTAATCCCTGTTTTTATGACGCGCATCGCGTCTGTGATTATTTTTACTTACACACCATGATAATTGTAGCTATATGTGCTGATAATAACGCATAGCAACCACCAGATGCTCCTGCAAGATATACTCCAGGGTCTACAATGGATGTAAATAATGAACCACTTATTACACCGGCTAAGTATATCAATAAAATTCTCCACCACCGATGCACCATTTCTAATGGAATTCCAAGTAAAATTTGAACGATTAAATTCACGATGAGGTGACTCTCACTGCAAAAATCAATATGATTTATTACAAAAACTTAAAAAATTGAATGTTTTAAATTTTTTTGATAAAATGAAAAAATTGAAATCAATATTGATTACATAACGTAATTGATTCGGCAATCTAAGAAACGTTGAAGAAAACTTACCTTCCATGAATAAACATATATGTAAAAAACCTCCAAATCTCAATTCTTTTGTGCGGGTTGTAAACAAATAAATTAAAAAAGGGTGCGTTAGGTGCTAATGAGTTGGAAGCTACAATGGTATCGTACATATAGAAAAATATCTAAAACAGAAGACATAAATTTGGATGCAATATTTTTACAAGGTTAGGAATGTTTAAAAATTAACAAAAAAGTCATGAGTTCAAGAGACAATGCACTGCATAGTACTTTCCAATTCTGTTACAGCCAGCTTCTTAGTAGATGGAAAATTCAATGCTGACTTTTTTATTTCTTAACTAAACATGTGGTAATACTATAATTATTCCTACATATAGGATTGATCAAAGCGGAAAACGTACAAATTACATCAATTTTTTAAAATCACAATTCACCATATACTATGAAAACGAAAAATAAATAAATAAATCAGCATTATAATTTTCCTAGCGACGATGAGAAAATACATGGCTCTACATTCGTTTTTTACCTCAATAATACTACAGACGACCATTGTTAAAGCTGGAGGGTCACACGTATATTCTTGTTCGTACGAACCATCAACAGCTTCGATAACTCTCCGTTGTCGAGGAACGAAAGTTTGAACATATCGTTGTAAAGAAAATTTAAATAACGGCTGAGCATGAGGACTTTCAACCTTGATCAAAATACAAATTATGAATAGAAAAATAACATTAAACAATGACACGAAGGAAAAAAAATGAAACTTACCAACCGTAAGAATTCGGGTAACGTAATGTAACCATCACGATCTTGATCGGCACGAACAATAATACGTTTAACAACATAATCTGGTACTCCTTGATTATGCTCTTTCAATTCTTTACTCAAGTAATGCACGGGAATTCGTCCATCGCGGTTTCTATCAAACTATATTCAAAAAAATCTGTATGTAGCAAATATTGGAGATTTCACAAGAAATAACACTAATAAAATGCCAAGATGATTCTTTACCTGATAAAACAATGTCTCCCAATGCTGAACAAAAAACGATTCGAAAAAATTAATCAACAAACAATGACTGTTGTGCTAGGCTATGCCAAAAAATTTTAAAATGAAATACGTACCGATTCCACATTATGTAAAGGAATGTTTTCAAATACTTGATGTTGAGGTGAAGGAGCTTGTTGTGTTGGCTCCATACTGTAAAAAACTGACAAATTGACTACAGATTTTTAGAAAAAAGTAATTTTTTTTAATTTGAAAAATTTTGAAAGCAGACACAAACTGCATTGAAGGAAGAAAAACGTATCAACGTCACTCAATTCGAAAGAGGATAATTATCGTAATCTACAACACGTAATAATTTTCGATAGCTAACGTGTAAATACCATTGTGAAGTAGAAGTATTTTGAATAAACAAAAAACACCGTAACCGAATAACGGAATTAGCGTCTTCGATGACGTATATATGACGTATTTAGATCGGCATGCTAGAATCCAGCCGATTCAACTTCATCAGTCGAACTGAGCACTGTTTGTGTTGAATGTTGACAGTGTTGGTTTACAAAACAGATCAACATTTACCTTCGTACTTCAACAGAGTAAAAATTTCGTATTTGTGCAGCATCATCACAAGATTATGATGCAAAAAATTTTAAAATGATAATTAGGATGAGCAAATGGAAGAACACTGCAGAATTTAATGAAAAATAGAAATAAAAAAATAATCCAATGAATCAAATCCTGTCCTGCGTCGGCTGTATTCTATTTCTAGTTTAAGTTTGAAGATGAAAATCTGGAAAATTTAAAAAAAGTAATAACCAATGAAATAGGTGCTTATGTATTATTATTATGAACATAAGGATGATTTAGATTTAGATAAATGTAGACATTTTTCTTCTATTCTGGCGCGCTGTGTTATGAATGTTATGAAGGATTAAAGATTTACGAACATCTATAAAAAATGAAACTGTGTCATCATCAGCTGAGAACTGACGCAGCGACAAATTCACAGCCGTTAATGCTAGTTTTATCCTTATCAAAATTATGAACTTTACAGAAAGCTGGCAGCGTGAGCGTGTTTAACATTTGGATGTTGAGGTAACTTGAACTTGTAGAGCGTTTTTTTTATAAGTTCGGAAGGTAAACATTGAACTTAACAAGTATTATTTATCATTGATCTATTCAAGGTTGTTTAAGACTCACATTTTCTGTTTCTTTTTTTATTAATATGTTTTTTGAAAGATATTTGTCCATATTCAGAGATATCTTAAGTATGGCTGAATAGAAGAATATATATATACTCACGTAATAACAGAACATTTTAAGGATAAACGTCCTGCAATTTTGTATTTTACCAAAAATTGTTGTAGGTACTTACGATTTCCCATAAATTTTAATTTTAATTATTATTATTACTATTGCATTACTATTACTTTTCCCCCATAATTTTTATAAATTACATATCACTAATGTCACGGAGAACTCGCTTCTACAATTGCATTGTTAATTATTATTAGGCTTATAGGCTATTGTATTTATTTCCATCACCCATCTTTCAGTAAACATAGTGTCACACTGATTGGTGAATTTGTTTGACAGACGTATTATACAGACAGACGCGAGATTGTAACGTTTGCTATTAATTTCTAAAATTTTGTGAAGTACTTAATAATATGAACAGCGTTGGCAGATATTAATATTTGAAACCTAGTTATTTAGAATTCCGAAATTTTGTTTCATATTTGACACATATTTTACATTCACTTGATATGCTCGTTTTGTTAGATACAAATGAAACGTAATGAATAAATTCGTAAATAGATTGCCCATATCTAAAAATTCCAAGTATCCCTTATTCATACGTAAATTGGATATTTCGATACTTAACAGGCATAAGAAAAGAAATAAGCTTTTATTTGCGTATAATTAGCGTGTACTTTCACCATTGATATGTATAATAAAGCGTGTAAACTTTTATGCATCTTTTTTGAGAATAAATAACCATTTCAGAGATTGAGGATATCATAAGCGAAGAATAGATGATATGTATGATTCATGGGTACCATATTTTGCGTACAAAACTACGATGTATTTCCTTGTGGGTGCTCATTTAATTGAAAATTTCACCTAAAATTGATCGATGCTGCATCTAATAATAATAAATATGATCCTGAGTATCCCTAATACTTATTTAAAGCGTGTATCAGTCACAGTCAATTTATTTTGGTTTAGTTGTTATTAAAAAAGTTTCAAGTAAATTTTATTACGTATAAAATTTTCAACTTTTTTTTGATTATATAGTGACAAAACTTTGTATTAATCCCATGTTACTTGCACTGCCAGATTTAAAATTGAAAAAATCTTATTCTTGTATTTTTCGGAGATTTTTAATCGGTTATTCGTGCAAAAATAAACACTTTGTCGCATTCTATGCATAGCTCCACTGGATAAGATAAGTATATCTTCGTTTCTCAATGAAATTTATTAACCTGCTCAGAATATTTAGTTTGTATGACAATGCGACTTCAATTTTCGAATTGTTTTTCCTGATTTAGATATTTGTGCTCATTTAATCATTCATATTATATTTTGACATAAATTGTGAGTAAGTAGTGACAAAAAACGGTATTACTTTTTAGCCATGCGCGAGGATTTTAGTAGTTTCGTCTAACCTTGCCCATCCGTACCCCTACAATTCATGTTTTTCCCATCGCACCGATATCCTGCCATGTAAAAGAGAAGATGGTGTTCCTCCTCTGTTATCTCTCGTAATAACGAAATTCATAACCTTAGCCACTCTTAGAATAGTTCTTGTGTTCTTTTGGAGATAGTTCTATATCGTAAAATAATTTTTTTTTTACCTACCAAATTTGTATAGTGTAACTATTACGCGAAGTTCGATGACATTTTTAACATAGATAATTAAGTTATTTTATTACCGGTTTTTCTTCGTAATCAATCACCGGTGAGTTCTTTTTTATCTTTTTACTTAGCACATACTTATTTAGCGAAGCAATAAATTTTGCTTGGTTCGCGAAAAGTATACAAATCTGATAAAATTAAAAATTATTGTTTTATACGATCTTTGCTGATGTATCTTATAAAATATTTTCAATTTTAAATGAATTTAGGCAGAAATGATGATAATAAAAAATGTTATGAGAGTTCATTTGCTACGCAGATTTTTACTGCTTGTCTACAAGATCCCTGGGATCTATTAAACCAACGTCAGCATACTACACCTACCTTTATATACCTATTTTGAAAATACAATTGGTGATTATTTAATTTATTACTTAAAAAAAATACATTACATATTTTACGTGTAGTTGATTTTAATTGCGTTCGTACCTATACACGGGTATAAAATTTATTTTCATTTAAGGAATTAATATACGGCGAATAAGACTTTCCCAGAAGTATTCTTACTTCAAATCAACTGATTTATCAAATCATTGTAAATTCCTGTATCTAATTATTGTTACAGATTGTCTAATAAAATGTGTAGTGATAAATTCTTCATTTACTTATACTTTGATAAATTACCAGCATGTATTTCTTTTTCGCGGTAATGTATCATAGGGGAGAAAAAAATAGAATACAATGATTTATTTACCTCCTTTTCTTTCTGTCTTAATTAATTAAATTCTTTGGCGCTTTTCTTAAAGGTATGTGTACTTATTTACTCGATTTCCACTGCAACCAACAAAGTCAACCGAGCTTCGTATCAGGGTAGGTTTAGGTACTAGGTAGCCTAGGTACTTGCTTGATAAATTCTTGAAAATATATTTTTCTCGTGTTGATAATCGGTTTACGCGACAGCTCGTTCCAATTATTTAAAGTGAGATAGATTTCGACGTAATGCACTTGTACTAAAACTTTTGTAGCCAATTCAATTAGCTGAAATATGTGAGAAGGGGACGTTTCAGTATGTCAATCGTGGTCGAGTTCTGTTTTCATCTGAATTCAAATCATTATGCACCAAGCTGAGTTGACGAATAAATGTAGCAAAACTTTTTTTTTCAAACAAATTTTGTCACGGGTTGGTGCTTAGTTTGTAGGTTTGTGCTCGTCTGTTACAACGATGTAAAGAGTATTAACGTCCTACATTTCTTTTACACGATTGTACGTGCTTGTACCTGCCAACGTGTACGTGTAGTCTTGTAAGTATATGCTTGAGAAATATTATGCACTTGATTATAACTTATGCTCTTAAAGCTATTATTCTGAAAATTGATCAATTTTGTTCAGTAAATTTAGAAATACGACTATCCGGATTAGGGCATTATGCGTATGCTATTAAATTGGCTAAAAAAGTTGTACTGTGTGTTTGATATTTCTTTTCTAATAATTTTTCTCTGACACCTCACTAAATACTATTGTTATTATTTTTCAAATTCAATAATTTTTATAAATTTGTTGAATAGGTAAATAAGTGTTTCACAATGAGACTAATGCAAGTTTTAAACTGATTACATGTAGTTATAGATACAAACTTTTCAGTTTCTAAAAGAAAAAAATTGAAAATTTTCAGCCGAATTCAACTTTTTTATGAATTTTTTGAAATATCAAGTTTCAAGTGTATCTAAATATTTAGTTAAATAAATATCTACTTGGCGAATAAATGTAGGATGGATAAATGAAATAATTGCCAACTTTAACGCAAGTATCTATGAGTATAGAAATCATCATTGATGCCAGAAGGGATTTTACTCTTCTTAATCTGTTTTCTTTTGTGATGAAATGCTACTAAATTATTTAGTGCTTTTATTTAAAATTATTTCGCACTCAGTACACTTGGGTGATCTGTTCATTTCAACGAAGACCTCGTCAAATGAACTCTTCACACTAGTTTGTCACTGTGCCTATCTGGCTTTTTAGACGAGGTAATTTCCGGTTCATATTCTCGTCGTCGTGTACAATAATAAACGACTATTTGATGATTATTAGACAACCTATTCTGCGAGCACCCATATTAATAAAATAATAATTTATTAAATAGGTAGATCGTATATAGAATACCTACTATACATTGATTGCGGTGAATTATTTCTGGATAAAATAAGTCAATAGTAACTCAGGGACTGTTTTTATACTTTTTAAAATGATTGAAACTCTCATTATATCATATAAAGTCTAAAGTTACTTCATACTTCGGTCTAGTTCATGCGAGAAAATCAGCGTCTAGTATTTCAAGTTAGTAAAGAATTCTGTAAAATTTCATATTTTTATCAGTATAATTGAATTAGAGAAAAAAATTTCTTTAAAAATGAACTAATATTATAATTTTTTGACTCCGTATTTTAAATGGTTGATTTCAGACCCATGCTCAGGATTGATCTAAGAGGAAAGTTTGAAAGTTGAATTCCAATTTTTAGTGCTCATAAATTTTAAAATTTGATATTGTGCTAAAAAAAAATACGTGTCTGAGAGAAGCGAGCAGGGCAAAAATTCTGGAAAAAATTGTGTTTTTAATAATCAAAAATTGCATTTTCTGCAATTTTTTTGAATTTTAAAGGCCAATTTTCTAAGAAAATTCGTATAATTTTCGTCCATTGGAGGGGTTTTGGCTCTCAAACCTCGTACCATGGGCTGGATACTTGTTTTTCAACTTTTAACTTTTGACATTCTGCAAAAACTTTTTCTTTATTTTATTGAGGTCGGACCCGGGTTAGAGGGATACTAGGAGAGGGGAACTGCAGCCCTGTGCCGCTCATTAGGAGCCCTATTCGCTATCTTGAATCATTTTTTTCTCAACAGTGCAAAGCTTTAGTCTGTGAAGAAAACTGTTGTGCATGAAAATATTAAACAAATTTCGCCGGTAGTTGCTTATTTTTTCCTTTCTTCAGTTTTATTTTTTAATTGAGCATAAGTATTAACCAATTTCTATGTTTTATCTTCAACGTAACTCAGCAAACCAGTCAATGCAACCCTGTAACCAGCCTTCATTTGTAGGGTATGCTCGCTGGTTTCTAGGGGATGCTCTAAAAATGGCGTAGCCAGGATTATTGAGGAGGGGGGAGGTCACCCTTTTTTAACGATGTATTTTTGGGCGAGCAAAAAATCCGAAGAGATCAACAAACAACAACAAATGGCAATTTTTAAAGCATTCGCATACTTTATTATAATAAGCACTAGCTTAACTATGGTTGGCTTCTGAGGAGGGGCTAGCGGAAATGTTGTATAATGCTGAGTCTGAAGGGTCCAAAAATGAACACTTTGGCACATTTCAAGCTCTATACGCTGAAATTTACATTTTTTCTCTTTTGTACAATACATAAAAATTATAAGGAGCCCCGACTCCAACCCTCCTGCTTTTATACCATTAGTAATAAGAAAGTAAAGCCCGAGCGGAACGAGGGCAAAAATTTTTAAATTTTTTAACACTTATAAAAACTACTACATTATATTTTGCCTAATCAGAAGATGTATAGATTGACCAAATTTTTGTAAAAGTGTATGCTTCGCCCATTAAAAATGAGTTTCCCGCAAAAATTTTCGCCCTCGTTTGTCGCTTCGCTTGGGCATATACAATGTTATCATCAAAGTCATCCGCGATTAAAAAGAAAAATAAATAGAATTAGAGTTGAAAATTTTATAATTGTAGTTGATATTTTTATGACTTCTTGTCCCTTCTTGAAAAGCCCATGTTGCATTGTTGAACATTGTCTTGCAATCTGTTTTGAAAAATTGTTGAATAAATTCATTTTTATATTAATGTTTTGAATTTGAAGTGTTTACTGAATTAATGAAAAATATGTTGATGGACGGGAGGGAGGCAGGAACCCTCACAGGTGTTGTTACCTCCATGCCTCGCATATTCTTTATCCGAGTCTGACTGAGGATATTCTTTCTTCAATTTTCAAGAATGAATAGGTACAGTGAAATTATCCTGAAAAAGTCATTTTCAGAAATTCTACGTATAAGTTCATTAGGTAGGTATCTGTACCCAGACTTACTACCTCGGGATCTCTCACATTAAGTAAAAAGGAGTTTGTAAAAATGACATATGTAATGTTACAGTACGTACAAGAAATTCGGGTGACAGAACCGCTAAAATGTGAAATTTTCAATTATGTTGATACCAATGCTAATGGACAGTTTAACAAAAATAGCTAAATAATTATTATTATTACTATGTTTTGTCTCTCGGAAATATTGGACACCCCAGACCCGGATTAAAGGGGGACAGCAGCCTCGGGCCTCCCGTTTCGGGTTCTATTCGGTATTTTAAATCTATTCTATTAACAGCCTGAAGCTTTAGTCTGGGAAGAAAAGTACTGTACCTACACACTAATAATGGAAAATTTTCGCCTTTGCTTCGCTCGGCAGTTAATAGTTCCTCATTTAATCTTTTCTTGAGTTTTATTTCATACTTAAAGCATGAATATTAATTTTTGAAAGTAAAATTCCACTTAAACCTTATCACTCTTGGGGCCCAAACTATTCAGAGGATGCACAGATTGACCAGGGTTTTTCAAAAAAAAAAAAACGTTCTTCGACCAGCAAAAACATGTTTTTCCTCAAAAATTTTCACCCGAGTATTGATTAAGAGGGGAAATGAACAGGATTTGAGTAAAAATTTTTTTGATTGTAGTTGACATTTTTTATGGTTTTACTCGCCCTTTCCTGAAAAAGTCCTTGTTGCATTCCTGAACATTGTTCGTCTCACAATTTGTTTTGAAAAATATTCGAATGAATTCATATTTATATCAACGTATTGAATTTCACGCGCCTTCTAAATAAATGAAAAATTATGTTGATGGGGGAGGGGGCAGAAGGCAGGGACCCTCAACGCTGCCATCTCCCCGACGATACTCATATATTCTTAATCCGAGTTTGGCACACCCTGTATACCCTATCTGCTCATCTATCGAATATGTATATTTCTATGTGCAGGCATCTCCATTCCGTCATTTTGAAAAAAAGTTATAGCATTTTTTAAAAAAATGGCTGTGTTCCCTTTGGAACATATTTTCAAAAAGGCTCATGTAAAGTTGAAAATATTTGGCTTAATAGGTACTACTTCACATTGTTGTTGTAGCAAATCTTTTAAAAGTTATACGATTCGAGTGAGCGCTCCAATTTAAAAAATTTGTGTTTGTCGAGACAAAAGCACAACAGTTTAAACAAACGCTGTTCATTTCTTAAATGTTTTACGTTATTAACTTATTTACTTTTCAAAATTTCATGAACGAAGGTTGCATTAAAAGGGTAGGTAGTACATAGTTGTAGTGTATGCGGCATTCGAAGAAAAATGCGATGCTTACTTACATGATGTGTAAAGAATGGTGAAATAAGAACTTGAACAATTTTTATATTTATCTTCTGATTACTATTTTTATTATATTGTTCTTCGTTCCATTCTCTATACATGTACATTTATTTTAAACATTTTTATTTAAGTATACCTAATGATACATAATATTGACGTTTTATAATGCGCTGGTTATCCAGTTCTATATAAAACATGTGCTACGTAGGCCATGAGAGCTGAGACAATGAAAAAGATTAAATTTCTTTGCTGCTCTGTCGCCAACGTCATCATTTTTAAAGAAGTTTGGTTAAATGGCTGTAAAAACTATGCACAATGTTTTTAATTAAACTGAACTTGTCGCCTGTAAAAAGTAACTTTTCATTAAATACCTACTTACTAAATTTTGCAAGTTTAGAAGTGAAATTCACCGTTAAAAGGAATCGTATAATATGCGTACAAGTTAGTACAATGTAGATATAGGTATACTTTGAATTTAATCTAATACCTGGAATGTTGATTATTTAGATTTATAACAAAATAATGCACCTAGATACCTACCTAACTTGTTATACACTTTGACAACATTCATGGCCGGTTAAGTCGACTTAATTTTATTTCAAGTAACTTATTCGACTTTCTGTGCCATTTCTTATTCCGTTTTGTTCAAGTGTTGTTTGATTTGTTTGGCCTACTGAAGTAAAATTTTTAATTCGTGCAGTTGGCCATCTAGATAACATTTTTTATCTAATTTACTTAGAGGTGTTTTTCAAAAGAATTTTATCTCTGAAAAACACGCACACACACTCCAGATTTTGTTAAACCCTTAAATAGGTATCTATTTGAATTGTATTTCATCATATAAATAGGTAGGTTTTAAACGAAGTAGGTTTGTACGATTTGTTAAAATTATATTTTGTGTTTTTTAAAAAATTGTTTTATAACGAGATTGTGAAAATAATTGTCCTCGAGCGTAATTACGTATCCAAATCTACCGATACAAAAATAGTTTTATACTTTTCACTCACTCGTGTTGACTATCACGTATACTATAATTCGATAACACATATACCTATTGACAATGCTGCGTTATTACCTATATTTTTTTATTAGCGAATAAAAATCTATAACACATACTGTAAACATTCATGTTTTCCATTTTTATACTTACCGCATGGGCAAAAAAGGAAAAGACTTTCTACCCTACCGATATTGAATGGAGTATGAATTTTACCTACAGAAATTAGGTGCATATACATTACATATATATTTCTACCCATACCAAAGAAAACCTACTTACTCATAATCGATTTGAACTATTTATGAAAAGAGTTCTACTGCTTGAACGAATTGCTACTTACAAACACATGCGAATGAAATAATTGTTATTTTTTTCCTTATGCTTGAAACAGGAACCTACAAATACTTAGTAGGTATACCAGGTACGTTAATTTTTTTTTTCAATTACGCTTCATGATGAATTTGAACAGAAATCGTTTTGTTCTTTATGTTTTACTTTTCATTTTTCTTTGCAAAAAATATTTTTTAAAAACAATTTTGCAGAGAGGAATATCGAAAATTTTCTATTTTTCCTTATCTTCAATTGATTTAAAGAGTTGGTGACAACAACAGTCGTGCTATAGGTATTCGTTTAGATGATTGTTCAACATGAAATAGGTATGTCAAACGGTTTACGAGTACTTCGTATCGAAACTTAACATAATATGCTTTTTTAAAGTCTTGTTTTTCATTTCAAAACTGGCTTTCTGCAAATAGTTGCCTAATTATATTTATTATTTTCATTTGTATCAATAGTCTTCAGTGAAAATAGGTAAATACAGTTTTTGTAAAATAACACTAAAAAATATGCAGGTACCGTAAATAAACAGATAAGAATTTTCAAATCTTCATAAATGGGTAGGTACTCTGGGTAACTATGTCATAAAAAATATTCACAATGTAGCAGCAGAGTTTGGCATAACAATCATGACCACGAGTCGAGTCATAAACGAGAACCCTTCATTAAGTTTGGTGCATAATGTAACTAACGACATGTATTTGAGAAAATTCACGGTATCTGTATACTTGGACCTGCCATGTTTAGCTCAAAATTACAGTCATTTAACAAATTATTCGCACCCTTGGATAGCGAAAAACTAAATTTCTAGCTTGTAGTTCAGTTATCGTATCGTTTATGAAGTCTATGAGAACAAATCCAAGTCCAATTATTATGTCATAGAATTGCTTTTTAATACTTTATGTCAGTTATGAAAAATAAATCGCCCAAGATGTAAAAAATAACTTCAATACCTATAATTTTATCTAACATACATCGTCCCTAAAAAAAATTAAGAAAAGAAAGTTGAATAATAAACATCAGATTTCAGCTGACAATTTTAAAACAAAATGAAACCTAGAAACTATAAAAACGGAGACGGAGTTTTATATGATTTCACTCATAAAAAATACATACTTTTACCAAAGAATTAAAAAGGTATTTTAAACGACTATTAAATTTTATGAGAAAATATTTTCCAAAACTAAATAAAATTGATGAACTGTGGCTTTTTTGAATCGAAATTTAAAAATTTTTGATAAATACAGATACTGACGTTTTGTTTGAAATATATATACATGCATAATCTAGGTAGAACTTAATATCAAGCCAGTAGACTGATGAAGAACGTATAATTCTTCCACCCATTCGATAGAAATTGCATTAAGCTTGCATTGAGCACTAAGCGCTCTTCAACCTTTAATTTTTTATATTTGGATGGAGTTTTTTAGAAATGAATAATTGCATTGGAATTTCATTTCAGCTCAAACAATATAAAAGAAGAAAAAAAATTATTAAATAGATAGGTACGAGTACATTATTTTGTGAACGAATGTTGTTTAAATCATTAAAGAAGTAATCTGATAATCATTTCAATTTATTTTTTGATTGTGCGTTGATTTATGAAACAAACCGAGGCCAAATTAAAAATACCTTGCAAGTAAGTAGGTATATTTAATTCGATTGATTATCTCACTGAATGCACCTTTTACACAACTTTATTTATGAATGTTTTCATGGTTCAGATTACATAAGGTATTTGTACACATAGTTTGCCTACAGCACCCAACTAATTAATTAATTATTTGCATGAATTACAAACGTACATTGCATAGGTACGTATGAAGTACTTCACAACAACAAAGATTAAAATTTTTTTCATTTAATGGGGAACCTAATTATCTATCTGCATATAATCGGGGATGAAAGTAAATGAATGTAGGTATAATGACGAGTTAAGTTGTATACGTAATCACGAATAAGAGGTTACAAAGTTTGGATAATTTTCTTGGATAAAGTAATAAAATAATACAGAATATTAGATTAGGCAGGTAGCAAGGTGGTACGAAATTTAAAAAAAACTTCACCAAGGATTTTTATATGCAGAAAAAAAGGGGAAAATATAATTGGTGTAATGTAGAATTTGAAAAAATTATGCTCTATTTCTTTACAATTTGATAATTTTATTAGTACTTTCATTGAAAAAAAGTCCAATTCTAATTTTATATTTAATTTTTTCTGTGGCTCTGTTCAAGATGGTTGGCAAAATATCCAAAATTTATTTTATGTAAAAAGCCTTCCAAACGAAAAAATCAACTTTTTACACCCTAAGTAAAATTTATTAATGTTACACATATAAAGAACTTGAATTGCAAATACCTACTTATGGTACGTATAGGTAAGGTACTATGAAAGAATAAGAATACCTACTTAACTGACGATTTGAAAATAAAACATAGTCATCATGAAACGAGATGATTTCGTAAAATGAAAAACAAAATTCGAAAGCAGAAGCTTCAACCTAATGGTAGTCGGCTGACAGCATTCACGAATGTAATTAAATTACAAGGGAGAAGTAGAAAATTTTTATTCATCGAAATTGAAAAAGACGATTTAAATTAGAGGAAAAGGAAAAACACATAAATATTTTTATGCCGGATTGTATCAGCTTCTTCTTATTGTAATTTTTTTCTATCTTTCTTTTCAGTTTTCACTTTCGTTTTGAATTATATTAAATTCAAAATTTATAAATCTACTCAGATATCTAAAATACCAAAAATCTGCTATTCCATCAATTAGATATTTGAATGAAACCAAAGGATAAGTTCTTAACGTTTTTTTCGCTATTCATGACTAGCGACACATAATAATAGTTTAACCTGCCGCATTATCCGATAAAAAAGTAATACGGCTTTAAATAACTACAACTAATTAGATAGGTATTTAGATTTGGTCGAATGTACCACAATTGCACGCTTACTTTCTTGTCGACTTATTACCAAAATTATGTATGTACTTATAATAATAGTTAATTTCTATTGTTCTTGTACGTACTGTATGCTTAGAAGATTATTATACTTAGTGAGTATTTCACGATGAAAGGTGCTGGTATGGTAATAGCTAGATTTATTAAGTTTTCATTGTCATCACTGAATTATTAACAGTACCAACATTGATGCCTTAATATACGTAGGCCTACTATGATTGTTATAGATAGTTCAGCTGAACTAATGAGTAAATGAGTTATTTTATTTTTTTATTCAACAGAGAATAATGAACAATTGATTTAGTATTTCGTACATGATGCAGACGGATGAAAACCCCAGAATTCTGTCTTCTGGATTCTATAGCATGTTTATGGAATATTAAGACTGGTTCTGGTTTAATGCTACGTACTTATAGACTGAAAAACGTTCATGCTAGAGGCTGTCCACTTTTTTACCATTACAAATAATAATGTAAATTTATTTTTAGTTTTTTTTTTTTTTTTTTTTTTTTTTTTTTTTTTTTTTTTTATATTTCATATTTGAAAAGAACGTGTACCACGTAATTTTTAATTATTGTTACCCTTGCTAATTGAAGGCCCGTATGATACATATTTGCGAGTTATGGATATGTATGATCTCATATTACGTTGAAAGTTGAATATGCGGTCCAGTGGTATGATGGATAAAAATGCTTAACGCAATTCTTATTATATTCTCACGCTACTTAGCATGCAACTGCATAACGCTACACCCACAGAAATGTTGGCAATATGCTACAAATAAACCAATCAAGTTGCTAAAAATTACCATCAATGTTGCCATGCGTAATGACTGGTAAAAAAATTGTAAAATGGCAATGCTATTTGTTTCAAGTTTTGTGTTTTGTATTTAAAAAAGACCAAAGAATTTTAATTACATTAAAAAAAGTTTAAATTAATAAATTATTTTACTTAATATTTACTATTTTACTTTAACAATTGGCAACTATGTTAACAATAACAGCACCAATGGGCATTTTTATTGATAAGCACCACAGGTTCTTCTGCCATACGATTTTCAATTTCTACATTATTTATTTATTCAACTTTTCTTTTCAAATTTAAGCTGCATATTTCATTAGAATTTACAAGTGAGCACCAATGCGCTAAGAAACGTGTATTTGTGTAGTGGACTGGTGGTTGACCGTCTTAGTCGCATTTATATTTTGATTCTTCATCTGTTCTTTGAATTTCTGTAGATACATGAGCAAGTTAGTAAGTATTGAAAGAGAAAGGTGGTTCAAAATACAAGACGATCATCATAAAACTATTTTATATTGAATTTAACTTTGTTTTGCACTTAATTAATAAATCACACTTTGTCGCAGATTTACACTATGAAATTGAGCGTATCGGCGTTTCGTGGTGCTCAGGCTTCGGCACATAAGAAAATATTCAACTCGAGCAGCAATTATCATTTCGGCGCTACAGCCAAGTTTACTTCACCGCCACCTTCAACTGCATCATTTTCGCCGGTAAGTAGATGAATAAAATGCATACTGTGTTAGCTATTACTGCGTGAATTTGGGCATAGATGGCTCGACAGAAAAAATGTTTAATCATTGTATTCTTACAATATTATTGTTTGAATAGTGAGTTTGGATTTACGAAGTTATTTTCTACACTCCCCAGCGGTTTACTTATTCGTAGGGTATTGTATTTGTTTTCTTTTAATTTGCAGCGTTAATGGCACATAACGGCTCGTGTAAGTTGAATATAATTTTATTGTGAGAAATGTGTCAAATGAAGGAATGATCGCGTGCCACGTTTGGTAGTTTAATCGAAATATGATTTAATTTTAACCTCGTGTCGGCAGATTGTAGATATAGTATACGTGCCATTGCTTTAATGAATTTTATTTAAAATCTTTTTAAAGGAAATTCAATTTGAAAATGAATGTTGAGATGTTTTCATCCGAAATTTTTTTTTTCATTTTATTATTGAATCATTTTATTACTGGATATAAGTTCCAATGATTTAATATTTCGTGATTTAATTGAATAATCTAGTATCGCCGTAAAAGTAAAGAAGTCACGATCCTTTTTCATGTTTGTTTTTTTTTCTGTTTATTTCGTAGCATTCTTTGTTCATCTAAACAATAACAATTCTTCATACACTTGAGCTGTTTGTATGAAAGCTTTCGCAGTTTTTTTTTATTGGTTTAAGAGCGGGCTAGAAAGCAGTAAAGAATTTGGAAGTTTTGTCAATGTACACGTCGATCAGTGAAATGAAAATAATGTGTAAGAAGTGAATTATCTGAATTCTATTCGAAGTATATTTACACTCACTGTAACACACTATATAACGCATCTATTGAGTTGACATGTTTCAATATTACATCTGAGAATATGTTTAGACTGCGTCGTTCGTCAATTTTAGATAATGGATTTTTCTTTTTTCTAATTGTATTATCAGTCTAATTCTTTTTTTTTTTTTTTTTTTTTTTTTAAAAAACTTTTTTTTTTTTTAATTTTTTTTTCAGTTTTTTTTTTTTTTTTTTTTTTTTTTTTTTCAAAAAACCTACGAGTACAACTTTTGTCGAGTTTCTTCCGGTTCCGGGGTTTTGTTTTATTTGTTGAATAACGAAAAAAATTCACATCACGAAAATTTCTCGTCCAATTTGAAATAATAAATCTGCGCCGACTAGAGTGGTAATTTTTCATAAACCCCATGTTGCTTACAATATTGCAAAAGCGTTCAGCTGTGAAGGTAGAGACGTTGATAGCTGACTTATAGTTAATAGCGCGACGCGAAAGATGAAAACGTTATTTTCTTTAACAGTTTCATCGATCATGGTATATTTATACGTTGTCAAAGGTGTCCGTCGTGTACGTTTAAATTATTCATATTTTATTTAAGCCATTCCTAGACAAGTTGGCGAATCATTCGAGAGAATTTCCATTGTTCAGATGAAAAATATGACGTGGTGATCATGTTTTGCGTGTGTGGTATTTGCATATTCTTACCGTACACCACATTCTGAAGCCTGACGAACCATCGTCGCGTCGTTTCAATTTCAAAAACACAGGATACTGAATATGTGAAGTATTATTATGAGTTGACAGAAATTTGATCTTTACTGGCTGTAAAACGTTATCGATTCACACAATTCGTATTTGTTTATTACTTTATTTGAAATAATGCAAACCTCTGGAACCGATTAAAGTTATTTGTCTACAGTTTTTAGGTAGTTTCTCGTATGATGGAGGGAAATTGTTATTATTATTATTATTATTTTTTTGAGAATTACAGTGTTATTTATTTCTTTTCCCTAGAATTTTTTTAATTTATTGTTTCTTTGAGTCTCCATTTTTTAAAAAACTTGACTGTCGTGTAAATTTGTTTCAATGAATTGACACGATTGTAAAAGTTTATCAACTTTTTATGTCATTAACGCTTGAGCTGGGTGATCGTGGATTTTCGTTGAGAATGTTGAAGTAAACAAATAAACGTAGAATGAATTGTGAATTGGTCAATTTTTTTGTGTTACTTGCTAAAATAAAAGATTCTCTTTAGTTTACTGTGCGTACAACTTCTATACGAATAATCACTTGTAAATTGAACAGGTGCGAGAATTTCAAGCTACCTACTGTAATAGCGTGTTTCTGCGCTGGTAAAAAAAAAATACTGTACGAGTATTAATGTTTAAATCTGATGCAAAAATAATGATACATATACCTACCTGTATAAGTGAGGCGTGAATGTCGTTTTATGTATCATACGATTGTTATATGCTTGGAGAATTAATGTGTTTTTTGTGAGGCGTATGGAAAAATGAGAAACGCAAACAAACGAATTTCTAAGATTTAAGAGATTTTATAATTTACGAATAAAGAAAGGAGTTTCTTTTCGTCCGTAAGCTCGATCAATTCACACGTCTGAACAAAATTATTGCGTTTATTCTTTAAAAGCATTTTTTACCGAATATATATGTACCTGCATGTACTGGTGTATATGGAAGGATATCTACTCCACTTGTAACGTATGTATGTATCATGAATAGTGGAGGATGTTATAATACCTTTACCTTCTAATCGACCTGCCCCCTTATTAACTCACCTTTTTTGAATTTGATTCGATGAATTTTTTTGGGTACTGAATTATGAAATTAAATTTATCGTTTGAATTTTCAAACATAATAAGAAATATAATTTTTTCTAAATTTCATTCCTTTTTTTTGAATTCAAATGCTCATAATTTTTCATTTAAGTGAGATATAGAGATGAGGTTTACGGCATTGAAAAGAGCAAACTTTCTCCTTCCGATAATGTGATTATAATTGATGTGTCATGGGAATAAATTTTCGAATAATTCAACAAAAATTTTGAAAGTTGAAGATTTTGGTACACGTTTTTCTCATTATTCTATCAATTTTATTGTTCGTTTCCCTGCTCTGCTATTATAATAAGTAACTATGCCGAGGTAATCTAGATAAAATTCTCTTTTTTCTCGAATAAATTCCAAATCTCCAGCTATTTTGGTTCTTGAACTGCTCTCGCTTGAAAAACTTATAAATCGTTTTTTTTGAATCGAAGTAGATCAGCTTCTGCGGTTCAGAAGTTAGGCAAACATACATACATAGACTCGGTATGTGTTGTCTAGTCACTGGCTGACATCCCTTACTTCTACCCTAAAACATCCTTATATGGAAATAAAATCAATACCTGCGTTATAAGTCGATATCAAATTTCATTCTAGATTTTTTAAATCTGAAATTAGAGAATCGTAGATTGTGCAGTAGGAAGTTTGCTTAATCGTTAATAAAAGAGCTGCAATAGCATTAATACTATATTAACTGCCTACCTATATTTATTTTTATTTAAATAAAAAAAAAATAGCCTAGTTGCACGATAAACTACCGATTTAATATCGACATAGATCCCACCTACTGTTTTTTATTCATTATAATAATAACGTAGTTATATTATGTATTCCTAATTGATTCCGTTCGAATCTCAAAAAATCTTTTAACACACTTTGTTAACTCGTTAAGTGTTGTCCTCCTCTGAAATAGTTGAGTTCTTATGCACAAAAACAGCTATTTTTTTTCTTTATTCCTTTCGTTAGGTACCTACATTTTTGTATGTTTCCTTCTTCGAATTTCCACGTAATACATCTTCTTTCTTGATACAAGCAGTTATTGCCAATTGAACGTTTGAAATTTTTCGCTTTTTTAGAGCTACATGTAAAAAAAAGTACAAAAATTTACGTTCGATTCGAAGAAAAACATTGCTAACGCGTTACTAAGTTCTCGTTCTTTGATACGCCCATTTGTGTACACAAGTTGGAAATTAAATCCTCTCTAACCGAACGAAGTGTGGTACTACCTTTGTTACTTTCATCACAATTCACGATGCTTTTCTCAATCCTGATACGCGAAAAGGCGAATATAGGTATTGTATAGCTATAGTACGTATAACGAAAAACGTGCTTTTGGTTACTTTTCCAAAAGTCTGTTTAAATTTTAATAAATTAGAGTCACAAAAGATGAAGCGACGTGTTTTCCTTTGAAAAAGGAAATAAAACTTCATGACAAATTTTCTTAATGTACCAAAGTAGGTATCTTTTAGCATTTGGCGAAATACATAAGTATATATAATCGTTTCATTTTAATTTTTATTTTTTTGGATTACTTTTATAATTATTTTTGTAAATGTGTTGCGTAATACTGGGGTTATTTATTATAAATTATGATTATCTATCAGATATTTTCGAAGAATGAAATGATTTATACTTAATACGATCGGCTTCATGAAAGTTCATGTGTAAATTATAGAAGAATCTTAAAGTTCCAACGAAAATGTACTGTATGAATTTTTTTCTTGTCTCTTGGAAATCTATTGGTTGATTTTTCATTCATTTATTAGTGCCATGTACAGGAACTAAGTCTAAAGGTAGCCATGAAGGTACTTACATATTGATGCAGATTTTCAACTTTTTTTTAATCGTCTGAAAGTAAGATTTTTAGTTCGTTATTATTCAGGTGGGGGGTTCGTGCTGTTTTGTATAATAGTCATTCGATGAGGATATGAGGGATAGTGATAAAAGAGTTACAGTCGTGGCATAGGAGAGGAGGTTATTTCAAAAATAAATTTTGATATGTGAAGAGGAAGTGTCCAATTTGTATTCTGGGTAGGATTGGAATTTTGCTCTAATATTATCTGGTTTATTCGTTTGTGCTGGTATTTGAGCCCAGAAAGTTTGAAATTCTTTCAACATGAAGTTTGAAACCTGATAGGGGGATTGGGATGTTGTTCTTAGGAAGATGTTGATAGGATTTTTTAGCGAAAGAACTTCCAATGTCATTTCCTTCAATATTGGTATGCGATGAGATCCAACATGAGATAATTTTATTATTTTGTATTTGAAGTTTTATTATTTCTTGAGAAATAGGATGTGAATGTTTTGATCTGTAGTTTTTTATAGTTGTGAGGATTGAAAGGGAGTCAGAAAAAATAACTGATAAGGGAACCGATTTGAATGAAACTTAGCTAGTTTGAATAAGCATATTGAAAACCCCCCGAAACCAAATTTTCAGCTACTGATGTTCATTTTTGGATTTTTGACGAATTTTTGAAAATTTGTACCCACTACAGCTGAAAAATACTTCGAAAATAAAATATTTCACAGAATATGATCTTTTGAAGTTATAGTGGAGAAAATCACTGACCACGCGAATCTATCTGTCTTATTTCCCAGACATTCTGGAGTCTCCAGCAAAAAATTTACTCTCCAGTATTTTCAAATTGCTTTAGAAGGGCCGGATATGAACTTTAGCAGCTGAAAATTTTATCCTCGCCTATTGGTACCAATTCTAACAAATTAAAGTAGTTTTTTTTGAATTTCCAGTCGGACAGTTGAAAAATTTATTTTTATATTATTTAAGGTAATTTGCCAGTAGTTCATTGGTAAGAGGCAATTTTTTTAGATTTTTGTCAACTACGTCGCATGTAATGATTAAAAAATTACGAAAAAATTATATATTATGCTTCAATATATACTCCATCCATCCCTTGTGTTGCTAACCCACCACCTAAATCACCTGCCTCTGGAAAAAATTCCAAATCAACCTAAGGCTACTTGCCAGTACTTGATAACTTCTTTTCCTCCTCTCCTGACAAAGCCAGGCATGTGCAATTTTTTTTTGTAAATTCTCTCATATGTGTCCACCATCTTGGCATAGAAAACATTTTAGTACCTATTTTTTTAAAATTTAGAAAAAAATAAATTTCAAACGAACGCTTAGCAAAAATATTAGGTTTTTACCAAAACATGGAAATTTTGAGCTTCTGTTTAGTAACGCGAATATAAAAAAATTATTAGTTCATGGCTAGACTCAACAATGCCGATGTTCTACTATAAATTGAATGGTCTATCCAAAAATACCATTGATGTTTTTGATTGATCTCATGATTGTCTCACAAATCAGCTTCATAGGCAAAATTATCAATTACTGGCAAATTATCAACAATTAGCAAATTATCTTAGGTAAGAATTTTAATATCATCACAAAAAAACTTTTTTCAACTATCCAGCTGGTAATTCCAGGAAAACTACTTTAATCAGTTGGAATGGGTTCCAATAGGTGGGGATAAAATTTTATGCTGCTAAAGTTCATATCCGGCCGTCTGGAGCATTTTAAAA
This sequence comes from Ferrisia virgata, assembly GCA_900060175.1. Classification (NCBI taxonomy): domain Eukaryota; kingdom Metazoa; phylum Arthropoda; class Insecta; order Hemiptera; family Pseudococcidae; genus Ferrisia; species Ferrisia virgata. Next base: position 64,889 of record FIZR01027792.1, on the reverse strand, counting down.
ATCTCGGAGAAATCAAAACGTTTGCTGGAGGCTTCAGAACACTTGGAAAATGAGTTAGATCGATTCGAGAGACCTATATCAGCCTATATACTAATTTTTGCTGAAAAACTTTGACGCGTTTTTAAATTTTTAATTTTGTAATTTGTTTTTTTTTTACACTTAAATACCGAACAAAAAACTTTTTTTCAACTGTCCGGCTGGAAATTCCGTCCAAACCACTTCAAACCATTTGAATGGGTTCCAATAGGCGGGCATCAAATTTTAAGCTGCTAAAGTTCATATACAGTGGTTTCGGTGCATTTTAAAAATCCTGGAGAAAACAAAATTTTTGCTAGAGGCTTTAAAACGACTGGAAAACATGATACATTAAATTTTGAGGTTCATGTTATGTAGCTACCAAGTTTTTTTCAAACTGAATGTCTCAGCCAATTTAATTTTTCAATTTTTCAAAATCCTGGAGAAAAAACTTTTTTGGAGTCTCCAGAATGTCTACATCGATTTGCGTGGTCAATATTAGTTAGTAACCCAATGTTCTCCATTTTAACTTCAAAAGATCATGTGGGTATAAATTTTCAAAAATCCAAAAATAAATTTGAGCAGCTGAAAATTTGATTCCGGGGGTTTTTCGACATGCTCTTTCAAACTAGCTAAGTTTCATTCAGAACGGAACCGGACAGTTGAGAAGGTTCCATTGTGAGTTCTGTAAAGAGAAATTTTAAGGGTGACTGATGGCTGTTTTTATTACGTATAGTTCAGCAGCTAATATGGACGGAAGAAGGCGAGAGGAATGAGTAAGGAGGTATATTATTGAAGAATTTAACGTTTTTTTGACTATTTTGTTTATGGGTGCTGTAAAAAAAGTTGACTATCCTGAGCCGAAGTTAGATCAATGACAAAACAAAATGAATATCAAAATATCATGTTAGGGAAAAAAAGTTGCCGTATGAAACGAAAAAAAATATGCGGTGAAAAGTTTTTCTCTTTCATTCTTAAATTAACAGTGGAGCAGATTTCGTCGATAAAGCGAAGAAATTCAAAGCCGATATGAGATTTTGAAAAGTTGTCATCGATGTTCTTGTATAAGAAGAAAGGTAATGCATAAAGAGCATTCAAATTAGTGGAAAATGAATCTCGTCATTCTTAGCCCAAGTTCAAAGAATGAAGTTTAAAAATGTTCTAAAAGTGAAGTTGGAGAGGTATGAAGTTTTGAAAATATTTTACTTTTTTTTTTGTTGTTCATTGATACAAATAATTAACTTGCCAGTCAGTGTTAAAATTTATCGATTATAGCAAAAGTTCAGAACTTTTAACGAACCGCTATTGTAATTTTATCAATGGTGTTTTTGCTTTGACGAAAGTTACCTACCTACCTATAAGTTCGACATCTGCTCTACGTTATACCGCCGCATAAAATTAGTATTCGGTGTATTAAATTTTCCGCGATTCTCAAGAATTTGTGTGTGGAAAAGTCGGATCTTTTTGATTAATGTTTTCATTAAAATTAATTTAAAAATATTTAGAGGTCGAAACTTATAACCTATACGTAATAGGTATATACATAGCAATTGGTAATTAGCTCTGTATAACCGAAGACGAGAAAAGGGATGGTTTATCGAAAAGAAATGGAAAATAATGCATATTAAAATATGCATAATAATACTTATAATGCTGTGCGTGTTGTTTTGCAAAATTTTCACACAAAATTGATAATTTACTCGCGGTATTTCTGGCTAAAACAAATCCAAAAGCGGTTTATTGTTTATCGAAACGATATTCGAAATTCATTTTTAGACGATTAATCGCCGGTCCGATGTATATAAGACAAACACTCCGAGCTAAAGGATTAAAATATCGAGTAAGTCTAGGCTGCAAAGGAAACACAAATAAATCTCGTTCATTGTACACCCACCGCTGTTTAAAATGTCAAATCAACATTACTATAAATTTCATTCGGTATTTTATTATGTATTTATGTATTTGGAAAAGTCGTTGATGCGGCCAACAACATGTGTGCGAAAGAAACTTCGTATTTGGTTTCAAATTACGCGGCAGAAAAACAAACCTCTTGCGCTACTAATCTTTGGTAACTTCCTCCTCTGGCGTGTAGTTGATTTATGAAAATACAATATAGTAAACAACGTAGTTTTTCAAATTAAACTTTCTTGTTGACAGATGCAATGGCCATTCGCCCTTGCCGTTGTCATGAAATACGTATACTTACGTTATAACTTTATTTTATAATATTTCCGCATTATATTTGTACATATTTATACGTACAGTATGCTTACGTACCTAGCTCCTTACCCGCCTACATTTGCATTCCAAGTATATGTGTGCGTGCATCTTTTCAATGCATAAGACTAGTTAAGTATATGATGGAGATTATTGTTGTAGTGCCATATTATTGTTGACTGTTAAGGTAAGAACGAGGAAAAACTGCGAATTCAAAATAGTAAAAATACTTAATGTTCATGTTTTCGTTCACATTTGAATAGATAGGTACATGAATCTCGGTCGTATTTTTTTCGTATGACTACGATGAGATGATTTTGTTTAATGATTAGTGAATCGTTCTTTGAATTTTCTGACGAGAAAATTAAGAATGCTATTGAGTATGATGGGTCGTTTTTGATTTATTTTCAAAAATCAAAACCGAATTGGGCAAAATATTTGTGGAGTGGGGTCAAAAGAATGTGGTAAAAATTTCAGCCCGCCTATCCCTTGTAGAAATTTCAATACGGCTCCAAAACGGTTCAAAATTTAAACAGAAATCAAAAAATTAAAAAAAAATTATTCAAAAAAAGATGATTTTCGAATGTGAACCTTCTTTAAGGGACCATATCCTCTGCTTCTTTGCTTAAGAGTCACATTTGGCTGTTTTTTGCTATTTTTCTATGTTTTTACATTCCTGTTGAAAACGAGAAATCTGTTAATAAATGCCTCAAAGAATCCCTTTTCTCGATTTCTTAACAACTTTTTTAAAAAATACACACGCTTTATATGGTCCTATAAAAGTGGTTCACATTCGGAAATCGTCTAAAATGGTATTTTTGGGTAAAACTAACTGTACTAAAACCGTTTCTATTAAAATTTTTTTCGATTTTTTTTTTAAATTTTGTTCAACATTTTAACCTCTTTAACGCTAGATTGAAATTTCTACAAGGGATAGGAAGCTGAAATTTTTACCACGTTCCTTTCACCCCGCTTCACAAATATTGTGTCCTACTATGTTTAGATTTTCAAAAAAAAGTTGAAAACGACCCACCCTAGTATCGACTATTGAACTCGTTTAATGATTCGACTAGTCCATTTTGAGAATTGTGTAACGTGCCTGATAGATTTATAATTCATACCCACCTACCCCCTCTTCTAGCTACCGCAAATATGAACACTTTTTCCCCAAGTTGATACCGACCAAATTTAAGAATAAGTTGAGTTAGGGGTAAATCGAATTGAAAGGAGAAAGGACAATACTGAATTTCAAAGTTTTTAAAATCTAGAAAATGTTCAACGTATGAATACAGCTGAAAATTGCAAAAAATGGCCCAACTGAAACAGATCGACATGGAATCGTAATTGTATGAAAGCATTCTTGAATAATTATAAGTAAAGAAATATTATTCTTTGATCTTGAAAAACTGATTGTTCACTACACCAAGTACAGCCGCAACTTTCTCAAGTCTCATGAAGTCCGTATTCATCTATAGGAGGTTAAAATGCCATTTAAAAACAAATAATTTTTCACTGCGTTGAATTGTTAATTCCTTGCCCTTGAAGTTGAAATTTGGTTTGTATGTAGGAATGAAACACTAAGGGTATGTTGCAGAGACTGGGGTTTTGTGTTTCGTTACAATTAGGCATGTGTAGAGCTGTAAGTGTAAGTAAAAGTACACACGTATGTACTGCAGAAAGCGGCGTTCCAATTTTAGTTTTTTTTTTTTTTTTTTAGAATTGTATGGGGAAGGGCAGGGAAAAAGTTGTGAATTGACGTTAAATGAACTTGATAAAAGTCTAAAGTCTCTAATTTGACACTATTTTTTTTTTCTATTTTTCATGTAAATTTTGAAATTATAAACAAAAAAGAACGTGGGTAAGGATTTAATTTTGCCACTTTTTTTTCACTACTCCCTCTCATTTTCGAAAAAAAAAACTTAAAATTGAAACGCCCTGATATGGACCTCAGTTATGTAAGTGAAGGTACTAAGTGCATCTTGATACATCAAGAGGAAAAGAAATTTCCACTTGATTTGTGACCTTTGTAACCTAATTATCTATATCAGATTGTTAATCGCTCAAAATTAGCGAGCCGGATTAGATTGACGACAAATTCAATGCATGTGATTGCGAATAACTTGGGTTAGAAAGAGTTACGTTTAAATTTGGAAGAGAGATGCTGGGTGCCTAAAATTGTAAAAAATTCTAAGTGTTTTGAACTAATCGATAGAAAATCAGAAATTGTACAACCTATCCATTACCCATTATAGATCTTGAAAAAAAATCAGTTTCAAGCGTATCTTCTCTCTTTTTCAATTTGAGCCAGAAAGTTGAAAGGCTGCGGCAGGCTAAGCGTATCGATTTTCCCGGTGTCTCAAAATTAAAATTTTGTAAGGGACTTTTCAAATACTAGTACATAAAATATGGTTTTTAAGCGTGTTCGGGATTTTTTATCTCGTCACGGGGTTAAGGGGGTGGAGGGGAACGAAAAATATATTTTAGGGAAGTTTTTTACATTAATTTTTCTTCTCTGCAAGCTTTAAAGGAATTTCTTTAAAACTTGGCATGAAAGTGGGGGTGGGAGTGTTGTGGAATTTTTTTCAGATTATTCGGACATTAAATATGACTTTGAAAACTTCAGAGTTGTAGAGCCTCGTTTTTAAGCTGATAACAACTCGAAAAAATGTTATCGTATTATTGTATGTAGTAGTATTTTACTTTTACCAGAACTTTTTCAGATTTTTTGGAATGGTGGAAGCTTCTGTTACGTTCAAAACCCGTCTTCTTTGGTCAGAAAAACTGGTTTAGACAAACAAAATGGTTCTTGAAGCTGTAGAGAGAACCACCGATGTATAAAATATTCCTGTAATAAATACGAGAAAATTTTTTCGAGTTGCCAGCTCAAAAAAGGGCCTTACCAGCTGATCTAAAGTTACCAAAGTCTATTTCAAGGTCATTTAAGATCAAAGTAATCTGAAAAAATTCCACAACACTCCCCCTAGGTACCTTCAGATTCGTACCAAGTTTGAAAGAAAACTTGCGGATAAAAAAAATCAACGTAAAAAAACCTCCCATCGAAATGCATACATTTTTCATTGCCTCACCTCTCAGTGAAGAGATCCAAAATCCCACATACACTTGCCCTCTTGAAAATTTCAATTTTGAGACCTAAGAGCAAATCGCTTCAGCCTAGCCTGAAATAGCCTTTGACATGTAGATCAAGTGGAAGTCTTAATGCCTCTTTTAGCGGTTTAAACTTTTTATCCTCATTGCACCCTACTTTACAGCCTCAAAAAGCAGTATTCCGGTAGTTTTTCCGTTTTTTGAGTTACTTTGACGCATATCTTCGTTTTAAATTTGGCTTGGCGGTTGAAATTTAGCACGTAGACGTAATAAGGGATCCTATTTGTAAGTACCTATGTCTTTTGAGGGTACTGATCAATAAAACGTATTTTGCGAATGAAACAATTCACGTAGCAGCAATATTGCTCGAAAATCTGGCAGAATGTTTTTCTTACTTTTGTGAAAGTACTTCTCATTTGATACTGGTATAATTAGACTTTTTATTTTTATGTAGAAATAAATTCCTTGTTAAATGACCAGAAATCGAATAGCCTATTTGATATCTATAAAAATTTACGCATCTCTTTTCTGGCGTTAGAACATTATCTAAAATACCATACGGAATACTATAAATCACCTAGAAATCTGAGACACGAAATTCCTTTATAAACCCGTACTTAGGTCGGCTACGAGAAGCTAACCACTTGTGCGCGTAATTTGCGGATTCGTATCTTTCGCATCGAATATAATTGTACGGAACAGAACGCGTCCAGTTTTGTATAAGTATAATCATCAAAAGCAGGCAATTTACACTTGTCGGGAAAATTTTCAAATTATTTTTTTCTCGTTTCGTGTTACATTTATATTCACGTAGTCGTATAGTCTGAAAAAGGCAACGACAACGTCGGATTCATTTGTATTGAAAAAATGAAACGTTCCCAGAAGGTCGTATACTAAATTTTATGCTGCTCCATAACTTTGTTTAACATTACATTAATTGTGATATTTTTCTCGAAACTGGGATCAAACAAAGTATGTTGTATAATTTTAATTCGTGGTCGAGAGTTGGAGAATAAATTATTAACAACGATGCTTTCTCGAATGACGCTATATAATGTTGTCCTATTTTATACGCCTTAGAAATTTCATGTTGAAGTATACGCATTTTCAAAAACGATACTTAATGCATTAGCTACACCATCGCCAATGTGATTTTTCATCATTCAATAGCGTGCGTTATGTGTTTCTCATCGCTTGGCCAAGTTTCTATAGTTTAGACCTACTCTATTGATATCGGCGTATCTTGAAAAAATTGCATTCGCATGTACGTAGGTTATGGCAGGATGCGCGATGTTACGAAAGTTCTGATAACCTTGAAAATTCGATTTTTAAACTCACCCCTTTCGCTATTCGATTCGTTATGGATTGTAAAAGAATACAAAAACTTGGAGTATTTTTTGCATACTCATCAAAGTGTGTGGATACCTTACGAATACGATGAAATGGATTTGTATAATGTTTTCTTTATGTCTTTTAATTATACCTACTTATTTCTTTTATTTACGATTTGCAATTAATCAAATTGGTTTCCTAGTTGAAGGTAGTTTATTGGAGATCAATTAATCTACTTTGGTGCTTATAGCTTTTTTAGCTAAATTTTCTTTGCGCCATATCTGCGAAAATTCAAAATGTGGAATCAATAAAATGCCCCTGTAGAGCTTTCGAACGAATAATGGGTCAACTTTTCAGCCTAATAGTTTCTTTCTTCGAAGCAAAAAATATGTTACCCATTTGAGCACAGCTTTCATGAATTCTCTCGCTACAATGTGCAGTGCATTTTCGTTTCTCATTTTTTTATCTCGCATTTACTGACCTATTCCCAATAATTTTGCTTTTAGCAGATTGTTGCAAAACCACATGTGAGCCGTATGCAGTACCTGTGATGTAATATTCAAGGTTGTTTAAATTATACTTTTCGAACCGAGCCCAAAAATCAATACTCGGAACTTCAATCAACTTGTCTTGACGTTCAAATGTCTTATAAGCCCTCTTCTGAAGTCAGAATTGTATAAATTCAATCATACTGATTTTGTATACACGTTTTGTCTGACGCTTGTCCCGTTTCGTTTCAAAAAAAGAATCCACAGATGGATTTTCAAAAATCTTTTATGAGGAGTATAGTGCTGAGATGAGATACGTGATTCAACGAAAAAAATCAATTTAGGTGAGGAAGTACATGACAGTTTTTAAAACATTAAAAGTTGAGTGTAGTGAGAATGATCACGCCCTATATAGTAGCTTATCGCATACCACACATGCGGCAATTTTTTTTTCCTTTTTGAAAAATGTTGTTTAATTTACGACGTGTAAAATGAAAACGAGATAGGCCTATAGAAAATTGGAAAGAATAAGTGGTCGTGAAAAAAAATTTTTCAGATAGAGGTTTTTTCGTTGAGGATTTTTGATTAAAAAAAATTAGCATATCTGCATACGTAGTAATGATAAAAAGTAAAGATTTTTCAAATTTCGCCTATTTTACTGAAAAATTTTCTAGCCAATTCCTGCGTGCTTATTTTCAGTAGTTTTCACATATTTTTAAGAATTGGCATAAGATAAGTTTCATCTTAGGGTTTAGGAAAATTCCGATTTTTTCCAGACTCGTTTTCATCGAAATATTCAAGCTCTTTGATGCCAATTTCGAATATGTGTTGAATATTTTTCAAGACTGGGCTTAAATATTTTTCTAATTTCAATGATGATTCAAATGTTGCTGTCAATTTCTCAAAACTGCAATTGGAAATTACTTTCAGTTTTCAAGGTCAATGTAAAAGTTATTACTATTTTAATATGCCTGTGCGAATTTTTAAAAGGGTTTCTACATTTAGATAAATTTGTTGAGACCGAAATAAAAAATTTTCGTAAAATTTTTGATCAAATGATCAGGAAAATCCATGTACTGGGTGTTCCGCATTGCATTAACCTCGTCATCCTTGTACCAGTGATAAGACCACTAATAAGACTTACATGTATAATGATTAGCATACTCAAAAGATCAAAGGAGCAGAGATATGCTATTTTTAAAATTTCATTTTCACCCGAACCTGTCGCTCACTTTGAAAATTCATAGAAAAAGAATTAATGGTCATAAACATTTGCTATTTGATCTATAGCATAGTACAGTGGAACCTCGATAATTTGACCCAATTGGGGAATGGGGGTCTGTCGAATGAGTGAAAGTGCAAATATAGCGAAGAAATTTTTTCACTTATTTTTAATTAAATAAATATATGTGCAAAATTAAAAAACTCATGTGCATGGTAAAACATGCGTAAAACGCTTAAAAATTCATGAAAAATTTTTCAAACAATTAATTTTCAAAAATGTTTGTGATTTGTATTTGTTTGACGGAAGAAATTTTCTTTTGGGGGTTCAATTTTACCACCGTCTCTTCATCAGGCGTCAAATAATCGAGGTGTCAAGTAATAAGGGGAAAAATTTACCCGTCAATAAAGCGAAAGTCAAATAATGGGGTGTAGTAAAGAGTGGGAATGAAGTAGTTCGTAAAATATGACAAAATAAATGCAAAAAAGTATAGCTGAAAATTTGTGACTTTTTTAGTCTTTTGTTGAAAATTATTGAGAAAGCTATTATGAGCACTCCATTAAAAATTTTTAAAATGAGCGGATGGTAACTCCGACGGTTACATTTATACCGAGAAAAAAATATCAATTGAAGATAAAAAATATTTAATCAATTTTAGACAAAAATAGAAAAAAAATTCTAATTTAGAAGATAAATGTGAGAGAAGTAAAACGATTGCATCACAAAGCAAGGAATGTAAGTAAGCGATTGTGGTAAAAAAATCAAGAGTGGAGATGAAGCAGTTTACAAACTGTGTAAATTTTGCATTTTTTCAGTTTTTTGTGAATAACTTCTAAAAAAGTTATTATAAGCTCTCCATTAAAAATCGTTAAAATGAGTAGCAATACACCTCTCACTCAATGGTCTGAGCAGAAACTTTAAAGCTTGCTTCCTAATGCAGAAAAAAATACATTGAGTGATAAAAAATGGAAAATCGTAGATTTTTAAGAAAAAAATTGATAAATTTCAAAATTAAAATTTTTTTTTCTATTTATTTTAAAGATTTTTAATGAGGTGTTCATAATAGCTTTTTCAAAAGTTAACCACAAAAGGCTAAAAAATTACAAATTTCTAGTCATGTTTTTTTTTGCATTTATTTTATCATACTTTACGAATCACTTCACCCCTACTCTAAATTTTTATACCACACATACTGGAGGGTATGTGCCATGTTTTAGAACAAACAGCGAATTTTTATCATTATTAATTTCTTTCTTTAAATTTTCAAAGCGAGCCGCAGATTTGGGCGAAAATGAAATTTAGAAAATAGCATATCTCAACCCTTACAATTTTTTGGTAATGCTAATCATTATACTTGTAAGTTTCATAAGTTGACCTATCACTGGTATAAGGAAAGCGAGGTTAATGCGAAATACCCAGTATAAATTCCTATGTCCACTTGCAAAAGTTTTGCCATTTCTTTGCCAGTTGTCTCGATGGATGAAAAAATTCAGATGGTTTTCGAATCGTCAGAATTGAAGTTTCAAACTGCGTACAATTTTTAAGTTGACTTCAAAAACCTATTTTCGAATTTTTTTGCGTAAACTATTTTTGAGCGCATTCCACTGTTGGTACACGAAATTCGAAGTTTTGATTTGAAAAATTTTTCAATTTGCTATGGCCTGCTTCTTTATTCAAAATTAATTTTTTTTTGGTCAAATCACATTTATTTCATTTTCATACTGTATTATAGCACATATAATATCAAAATTTTTAACACTTCAGAAACATACGTCTTGTGTACGTCATTAGTAGCTATGTAGTATGTAAAACCTTTGGGATGTCGATAAATTTTCTTACCTACTTATGTATTTGTGTTTTTCTCGTTTCAAAATATCTCCCCAACCATTGGCGTGAGTAGATAGTGAAAAGTAGAACTTTGAAATCTTATACTTGTACGTAGATACGAGCTAAACGAGAAAAAATGCCATATACTTATAAGAAAATTTACGTCACTTATTTAAAATTTAGATTTTGTCTTAAAAAACGAACGTCATTTCTTCATAACTTCTTATTTTATCTTAACCCGTGTGTAAACATGTAACCTATAAGTACAACAATATGAGTATTTTACAACATACGCAAATTCTGGTGACAGTACAAATAAGGTAGGTAATATCACGTTCGTATCGCTAAAAACTACTCGCAGTAGTTATCAAATTTCTCTTGAAAAAGAAAAACGATCCGTTTTTTCATCCCTCGGCCTCATCATCCTCGTCGTTTAATTTTATGAAAAATTATATTCGTTTCTCAATACGCGGTCTCACTCTATCTCCCTTTTTTTTTCAACTCGCTGTCACTGAAGGAAAAATACACCGAAATTCATTTATTAATCTCAAAACTGCGTGTAAAAACGAATTTAATGAATTAGAAAAATGATAGTCGTGTAAAAATACAATCACCATTTCACTGGTTTCAACTTCAGTTGGAATTTAAAAAAAATATATACTTACCTATGTCATCGAAGGCAATATTTCGTATGGTTTCGAAATTTTTAACAATACGATGGATGACATAAAATAACTTGGGTTTTGGCTGGTACAAAATAAACGTAATTAAAATACCGGTATTCTTATTATTTTTGTAATACGAGGGAAAAAAATAAATATACCTTTCCAGCTGGTTTTTGGTCTAAAATACATACATAGATTATAAAATTGATTAGGTGGCTAGCGAGTTAATATTAGTTCAAAGGTAATCACATTTCGGACTATTATTAAAAGATAAAGGTTTACCTGACATATACGTAGACGTACACGTAGATCATTTTGAGGAGCGATATTCGATAAAAGAATAATGTTCTATGGTAGATAGATAGATACATGTATCAGATGAGTGAACGGGTATGAATTTCTAATGGTCTGCGTTTATGGTTCGCGTTTTCTGGAGATTATTCTTTGCCGTATATATTTCGAAATCCCTTGTCAGTTTTGATCCTAAAAGTTTATAATAATATTGATTTTATATGCACACGTCACTATATTTTATTTACGATTATTCTTCTTGTTAAAAAGTAGATATTTGAAATTTATATCTTTCAAATGTAAGTTACCTACTTAATCAAATTTTGCGTCGATACGATAGATATGAAAACATGAAATGAAATTAAGCTTTTTCGGATAGCTTTTTCCTTTTATAGATGTAGCATAATCGGCGTATAACTAAACCTACATTTAACATAAGTTGTATCATATTTTCTTCCATAATAATGATGGTTTACTTTACGATATGTGTGAACTTGACCTTTTTTGTGATCCCGATCCTGTCTTTTCCTAGGCATACCTATGGTTGAAATGGGTGATCTGGCCTCGTTTTCGAATTTTGAAAATTATCGTGGAATATTGAGGAGTGTGTCTAAAAAAAAAATGAGTGCAAGAACCATCCTCCCCATCTCATTTCCCTCCGCCACTGAAGTGAAAAAACGCGTATTTCTAATTGCTAAAAATACGTCATAAAGGTGTGTTTATGCTAGAAAATTGAAACTAACCATAATGTTTAGGGGCAAGAAGGGGCTGTATACCTACTAGAATTTTTACAAAATTTTTTAGCTAATAGAGGGGGAGAAATGAACAAAAGAAAATTTCAAACGTGCATTACGCAAAAATCATAAGAGGTATATGAATTTTTTTTTAAATGCGTGTCTTAATGGGTACTTACTCCCAGAATACTTATTTTTGCATTTTGAGTGGTGGGTCGTGTTAAAAATTGCGAAAAACCCTGAAAAATGAGGATATTTGAAAATTTGTTCACATCAAAATTGACTTAAAATTAAACGAAATTATGATATTTTAATAAAAATAACACATCGGAAAACCAATGTGTTTCTTTATAGGTGTTTTGTGAATTTTTTAAACCTACAGAAAGTAATCATCGCCACCTTACAAATTACTAGAATAATAGTTGTGTCATCCGGTTTGTTTCAATTATTTGTGTGGACTTAAGCTACCACTCCTACGATTTGCAGAATAAGCAAATATGCGAATTTATCAGTATATGCGTGCTGCATACTGATTGAACGGAAGGCCCTGCCTGTATCTCAATATATTCTTTCATGGTGGGTTAATTTTTTTCTAATTCAGTGGAACAGTTATAGTTTAACGTAGTAGGGTTATCGACGACTAAAAATTTTTTGATTAAAATTTTAAATGTCAAGTAATCTTTGAACAGTCTTCGAGCAATGTGCTCGTAATCTACACAATTAAATTCGGGCAAGCTATATTTTCAATGCTTTGAAGATGTGATAAGTTTTTTCTCGTTGCAGTCGAGTATACTTTATTGTTGGTTGTTTCACAAGTTTAAGGAAAATTTCTCAATTTTTTAATTTATTAATGATTGATGTTTTCTCGCACAAGGTGTTGTGGCTGAATACTTTACATTTGAAAGAAAATTGATATTTCTCCATTCGCCTTGTACCTATTTGAAAATTCGTAAATTCATATTTAAAAAAAAATTAGTTTTTTCTGTTAAAAGAAAATCTTGTTCCGAAGTTGTGTATTTGAATTTTTTTTTTCGTATTTTTTTCGTTACGCGTATATTTTGTACCACTGTAATAGCTTACTTTGTAGCTTTGAAAAAAAATGGTTACTTTGGAGGAAAAAGTGCAATTACTTCATCGGATGCCACCACGATGAGACCAGAAATAGGTAAGTATGAGAGGAATCACTTCTCAAATTACCTCGTAGTCTTACTAGCAGTTTTTTCATGGGTAAGAATGGAAGGATGATTTATTGAAGTTTGTGTTCATTCTTTTGGATCATAATTATGTAATGTTAAAAAAGAGAGACGTGCGTCCTAAGGCGTTTCAATTTTAGACTTTTTTCGAAAGTTGAGGAGGGATATAAGAAAAAAGTTGCGAAATGACGTCAAATGAACGTGGTAAAAATTTCGGGACTCTAACTTAACCCTTACTCCATCCCCTTTTGATTTAAACTTTCAACATTTACATGAAAAATCAAAAAATAGAAAATTATAATTTTTCGATATATTTTCTGGTGCTAACGTGTCACAGTAGACCACATGAGACCTAAAAAAACTTTTCGCAATATTTTTTGCTTTTCAGGGATTCCAAAATTGAATTATTAAAAATGAAAAAAATCAAATATTTAAAATTTTTTTAGGTAGTGAAGTAAAAATACCAAATCTTATCATTTTTTATGACATGATAAATGAAACCATTTGTTTACTTTTGTACTTCAAAACAATTCGAAATATTTCTTTTTTTTTTCATTTTTAAACGTGGTTTTTTGAAGCCTCTGAGAAGCAAAAAAAATTTCGAAAAGTTATTTTTGGTCTCATTTTAATCTACTGTGACACAAGCTAACCCCAAAAATTCGAAAGAAAAACAATTTTTTTGTCGATTGTTTGTACAAATTTTGAAATTTTAAATCAAAAAGGGGCGGGGTAAGGGATAAGTTAGAGACCCCAAATTTTTACCACGTTCATTTGACATCATTTCGCGTCTTATTTTTCATACCAGCCTTCAATTTTCGAAAAAAACGTAAAATTGAAACGTTCCAGTGTATGCTAAGGTGGATCAATTTTTGCCAATTGTAGAAAATTGACAAAGAGTAGTGCATAATTCAGGTATCAAACAGGTTGTAAAAGTAGTGAAAAAGCAGTGAATTTATGCAAAAATTCAAGAAAAGTGATGAAGAAATGAAAAGTTTTGGAACAAGAAATATTTTTGTAAAATTATTTGAAAGTCGTTCATCTCAGATAAATAGAGTTATAATTTTTTAAGCTCTATATTACAAATTTTCTGAAAATTTGTTGCGAGGAAGGAGGGGGAGATCAAACCGAGAGGTTTCTGAAAATCTAGTGAAAAAGGTAATAAAAAATAGTGATTTTTCAAAAAGAAAAATCCTTTAGATACTCTGTAATAGCTACCAAATGACTTCAAACTATCGCGATAAAAATTGTACCCCCTGAAGTTCAAATTTATCCCCCCCAGTGAAAACTCAAAGCTAAAAAAATAGCAACAATTTTATGAATAAAATCCTATTAAAAGTGGCTTTAGTATTGTTATTTTTATCTAAGATTACCAATAATATAATTTTCGATCTCTATCCTATTTTTGAGGGAAACCAGAAAAACGTTGTTTTTCACACTTTTTGAAATATTTTAACATAATTTGAGAAAAGTTCAATACATTTTCGATCCCAAAATAAACTATTTAGCGGGGTGTGTTGCTACGAAAAAATATTTTTCTGACTTCTACTAACGAAAACCCAAGTTGACTTTTTTTGAGAACTAAAAGAATTCCTATCTGCCAAAGGGAAATAATAAATTTTGAAAATCCCAATATCAAATATCTGGTACGTATTTCAAAAAAAAAAGGAAAGAAAAACTTTGTAATTCTCTAAATAATAAATAAAGTAATTAAATTATCCACTTTTATCTATTTCCATTACGCATGCCACAGTTGAATGTTATGTTGTATGGTAGTCTGGAAAAAATAGGGAGAAAACGATTCGAAACCTTTGTCTGACACAAATTATCCCAAAAGTGACATTGTGATTGAGCTATTTCTGTACCAAAATCAAATGTGTGCATTGCCTAATGCCTGTACAACCTGAAAGAAAATCTGTCCAATAAATGGGCTCCCAGGTCGTTTTACTACCTGTCATCCACCATACATGTGCACGAGTTTGTGAAAATTTCACGTACGTACTATACTACGTATATACGTACTATATACGGCTGTATTACGTGGGTAACATTCATAGCTATTCTTATTCACCGCAGAACAGCTATTATTATCTCATCGATTAACTCGATATCGTCGCTTTGTCACTGTCATGATATCGTATTATTATCGTCTTTACAGATCGGTATATTAAATAAGTATGTGATGTAAAACGAATCCAAAAAACCAAAAATAGTACGTTTGAGGGAAAGTCATTCGTTTGTATTCAAATTAATACTAATTTTCTACGATACGTTGCATTGTACCTATTCGTTTTCAAACACGTTCTTTAATATCTTGATTTTCAAATTTAAAGAAATTCAATTATAGAGTTCAATTCCACGTTTGATAATTTTCAATCTCATGAATCGATACCTTTTATCGTATTTCATGTGTTAATTATAACAATTGAAAATTTACCGAGCTTCCAAAAAATCAATTTTTCTTTGTAAGTGGTTTAGTCATCAAGAATAAGACGAATTGACTCATTAGGGACTAGCCACACTAGTATAGCGTAAGGTAGGGTAAGTAGGGTAGGTTAGGTTAGAGGAACCTGGTCAACTTTTTTTGCTACATTCTTTCGTGACAAATAATGTTGAATTCCCGAATCGTGTATAGCGCCTCCTATAAAATATATTTGAATGTAATAGGCCTACGTGTTATTTATTTTTTTATGAAAAAACAAAAATATTAATTTTTTTAATAACAAGAAAATGCAGCAAAAAAGGTAAATTACTCCCCTCTACCATACCCCAAGATAGTGTGACCAGTCCCTAACGAGTTAATTCGTCTTATTAATTACGACTAAATTGCTATTACTTCGAGTTTTAGAAAAATGACTTTAGCATTGACTTGATGACGATACGTTAAAATCTTGTAGTCGATCTTATCATCCAAAATTTTTTCTTACTGAATTATTGAGATATGATGGAATACCAATACCCTAATGACAGAGATAAAATTGAAAAAGTATCGCTAAACGAATTTTCTTCAATGCGGCCTTTCGTTCACATTTTATTTTGCATTGCCGAAGAAAATGCCAACTTTCGATGGTTTACGATACGACAAATGTCGATAGCATTTTATCAAATCACGTTCAACTACATTACCATAATTTGTTCCGTGCTTCTTCAGCACCTCACCCATCTACGTATATCCCATTTTTATTCTTTTCCACTTCACGTATGATGTAAATACCCTGTGCGATTTAATACCCGATGTTTTTGCATGGAATTCGAAATTGTTTATAAATCGTTTGCATATAAACAACCTTGATTTATTATTTTTATATCTATTATTTTGACGAAAACTGTTGAAATTTTGACATACATATTGTATGCAGGTATCGCTACGTAGACCTACGTCTACATATACGTATGTAGCTAGCTACGTTGCTACGAACTAGGCAGTAGGCATAGGCATACTACTTGCTTAAACGTTACATGTTTTGATTTGGGATATTATATCGGATTCGGTACGGTGTACAAAGCGTAATATGTATATATATAAGTATATTTTGCTGAACCTGTACTGAATGTAGGTAAAATGTCAATGAATAGAATACTCGATTTTGATTAAAAAGTTATTTTTAATGTTAGAATATAATTAATTTAAATTTTTTATGCTTGATAGCGCGTTGCGTATATTTGCTGTAGTTTTATTAAAATCAAAGTGAGATTTTAATTTTATGTAATGCAGTGAGTAGAAATGAGAGTATGGTCCGCAGCAAATCTCACAAACAATGAAATTGTGGCGTAAAAAGCAACGTTTTTCAATATATGCAAGTACATATCTATGTTAAATCAGAGGCGTCTCTAGGATTGAAACATACAGAAGAGAACGTATGTTTGACTGGGCTCTGAAATTTTTTTTTTAGATAAAAATTAGATAAGAGAGGGAAAGCCCATTTTTTTCGGAAAGCAACTGTTATATCCGTTAATTAAATACATTTATTCATTCTAAGCAGTGGTCTTACCTGCCCAGGAATTTCTCTGAGAATTTTATGCAGAATAACAGCATTTAGCTGCATATTAATTTAGTTTATGCATTTATGAGGGTACTTCAAATAACAAAAGAAAGTATTTCAGTTTGTATCTACTTGCACGACGAAAAAATTTCTGAAATTCCAAAACCAGTAAAGTAGATGTACTTTATTTTACTGATTTTCAACGTTGAAAATAAAAAATTACGTTTTCTATGAAATTTTGAATTTTTTTTCTCAAGTTTAAGAAATACCACCATCTTAATATTTTGATATGTTGATGAACGTAAAAAGATGTACAATTATGTATTTTTTTCAGAACTTTTGAACGTGAACTTCGTAGAAAAACATGGATTTTTAGTTTTTACAACTAATTATTGATACTCGATAAAAATAGTAACACTGATTTCTAAATTGTTTTTAAAAAGCGTTTTAATTTTGTTGCAATTTGAAAAGATATTGAATTTCCCATGATCTACCATTGTCTAGAATTTTAATTTGAAATTTACGATTTTTTTTTTTTTTTCTTAACGCCATGTTCTGCAACGGAGGCCAGGTGCATGTCAAAATTTTAAATGTTTCTATCTTCCTTCAGAAACTAACAAGATAGCTCAGGTATGCTCCGTTCAGTGTTCTTTTATCGTGGGCTACCACAATGAAAAATTTGGAAAAAATAACCAACCCTTAGGTTAAAACGTGTATGGACGATCTGACTTGCAATGACCCTATTATAATTTATTTCGATATCGATGGTCCAAATACGTTATGCATAAGCGAAGATAATTTTGTTCTGTTAAGACGTATGTTTTGTAATAACGAACCTTTTCCTATTTCTCCGAGATGATCAAATACTACGTATGAATGTGTAGCCGAACCAATATCAGCTTTCTTCATGTGTACTATATCACCCCATCAATATAAAAAATTACAACGATTAAAGCAATTCATATGTATAGCAAAGAAAAAGCGTACTATCGGATACGCTTATTTATTTTCGGCGGTGTTTTTGTATCAAGCGATTTCGTTTTTTCAGGATGAAATTTAATATTCCCATTTTTTGCCAAATCATATCTATGTACTCCTGAAAACAACTTTGCAAACTTCACAAAGTGCTTCACTTTCTAATAATGGGTGTTTCCTTCCGCAAAGTCAATCGTTTATGGATATATTTATTTCATTTGTGCATGCCTTTAAAAAGGGATGGAAAATGATCGGAGCTGGCGAAATGCAATTTTCATGGTCGATGTGGAGGGTTGAAGCTGGTGTTATAATCGGTTGTGTACGCGTTTGATTCATTTGTGCCCATTCTTTTATATGCCTTAAATAAGGGCTGAACGAATTAAATATATGCACAAATGATCGATACCAATTTCACTTTTTAATTCGGTACCTACTTGAAAATTATACTTTTTTAAGCCTCAAAAGTGTGTATGTGTGTTTTTTTTTAAAGCAGTACATAAGAGTGAGCAAAAACGATTGACACTAATGTTAAGCTCCTATCGCGACTTTGCAAACTTGCATTTCACCAACCTCGATCATTTTCACTCCTTTGTAAAGAGATGTACAAATGAAGTGAATACCAGCAGTCGTGCGCTAAAGATTGACTCTATTTTCAACTCCCGTCCTTTTATGGGTATATTAGGGTTTGGATTTCCTCAACTCCTCCCTGAGTGTTTTAAAATAGAGGATGAAAAGAGATTGAACATAAGCAAAATGATTGCATGCATAAACGAAACACCAACGATTGATACCACTTTCACCTTGAATAATGCTCATTCGGGATGCACGATGAAGTGCAATTTTATGTACTCTTATGACATCAAATAAAACGTATTTGCTTTTTCAGCCTGATTTTTGCGAGAAATTTGCAGTCAAGTAAAATGTTCCATCCATGGAATAAAAATAAAAAGCAACACTTTGCATTGTATTTTTAATTAAATGAATGCACAAAAATAATAAAATTATATGTGACTTACTCAAAAAATGTTCTTAAACGTTTTTCCATTTAGGGCCCTGAAATGGATTTTGTTGATAGTCTCCCACCTCCTCTACTTGCGGCATCTGCCTTAGCTTGATACTATAATAGCCTGATTTTCATTGTGAATAAGACATAGAAAATCAAGCTAAAAATAAATTCGCTCTATTTGCTAATTTCTCGTGTAAAATAATTACCGAGATACGCACGATACTTAGTAAATAGAAATTTGAGTAAATACAATTACATGCGATATTTCTCTAGGTAGTCGATTTTATGTATTGCTTGAACTTTTATTCTATTTGCTTAGACAATTCAACTTTGGAATTTATTGCGTTAAAAGCAGAATGAAAATGCTTAACTAAACTACAAAGGAGAGGGTTACAAAAAAACACGCAGTTTTCGCTCGTTAAAAACACCTTGGAAAACAAACACAAATAGCGGTTCAGCAAAGATACTTACACTGTGGGAATTATTGAGCTTAAATACCTTTTATCATTTTGAAAATAGAAACCTTCGCTTCTCGTCAAATAAATGCAACGATGAAGTACATTTCTTATCCGATCTTGCTCAATGTTCATTGTACAATAATGGCATAATACGCCCCTGCACTGTATTTTCTTTGAAATGAAAAACATATGAAAGCTCTTTTAGTTTTTCCTTTAACACTTGGAGAAAATTGTTTGTCGCATTTTTTCCCTTTAGTCGTCAAGGTCGAAAATATATATGCAATAAAATATCTCAATTTTTACTCGCAGCTAATTTAATTAAATAAAAGGAATATCGTGAATAAATTACGATGAAACTCTCGTAAATTATCCTCTTCTCAATGTTTTTTTTTTCTATTACGTAACGAGAAATAACCCTAATAATACGCGCGCCAAAATAATACTAAAAAAAAGTTCAACTTGTTTAACACACATTAAAAAAATAAAAAAATAAAAAAACTGCGAAACCGACCAAATTAATTTTAAAGTGTGAAAAAAAAACGCATTTTATTAAATTGCCATTTTGAAGATGAGAAAAAAAACACAAAATCGTTAACGTTTCTGATTTGAAGTGAAGATTTTTCGTTAGTGTTTTTCCGCCTTGTATTTCACTTTCTCTTTTCAAAGTTCTCTACTTTTGCCGATTCAAAAGGTTGCCACAAAATTTTTCTTTTCTCATTAAGCGTTTTAATCAAGCCTTGGCCTAAAATATTCAACTGTAAAATTTTTGAAATAGGTACGTAGTTGTTTGAATAACATGTTATCTATCTGGGGAAATTTGAATCAAGAACCATTTTTGATGGTGCTTGCTCGCTTTACCTGTGTCGAAACGTTCTGTATGAAAATGTTCTCTTGTCATTCGAGTAGAGAAACTGTAATAAAGAGTTGAATGAAAGGAAAGTTTTTGGTTTTGGTGTAGTAGCATTTCATTTTTTTTATTACCCTTAGAAAACAAGAATAATTTTAGATTTACTTATTTCGGAAGTGACCCACTCAATACTATTTTCAATTTTATCTCTTTTTATTGAAGAGCATGGCCGGGTAAAAAAGAGTGAATCGGCCCTTGACTGGGATTTTCAAACCATCTAGTGGAATTGGATTCCTATGGTCTGAAATCTCTCTGATAAAAATTTTGGCCCCCCATCTCACCTCTAAGCCCCGATATCGTTCTAAATATGTTCGAAATACAAGTTTAGTTTATAAATTTTTATATTCTACAAATCTCGATCGAATTTTTTCGAATTTGTACTCAAATTTTCAAAAAGCAATTTTTATCTCAATTTGTGAGAATCTACCAGGGATATAAAATTTTCAAAAGAATCGAACAAAAAATTGAAAATTAAAACTGATTAAAAATTATGCTACGAAGTGTTGAAATAGGGGTAATTTGACCTGCTAAATACGAATTTATGGTCAGTATTTTTGTACGAAAACTCTGAACTTTAAAATCGTCCAATGATGTTTTCGAAAGAAAAAGTAACCAAAAACCATAAAAATTAATTTTGTTTAAAATTGGTCACAATCGAACGTAAATAAGTCCAATATGACATAGTTCAGAAGACAAAAATATTTGAGTGGAAATGACTGTTTCAAGTTGGAAAAATTAATAAAATGGATGGGGTTTCGCATTTCTGAAGGTCTTCTAATCTGAAAAAAAATCAAAAAAAAAATATGTTATAGATACATAGGTAGTCCAGTGAAATTAGCATTAAATAACGGAAAAATTCATGGCCAAAATTTTTTTTGCAGAATTGTAGATCACCACCCACTGCACAACATATCCAAAATCGGACTAGTGCTCTTCTCCAATATCCCCGCGTGTGCTCCAAAAACAGGTTTTTTACCAATAACTTTAGCTAACTTTGTTCCTAAAAGTGACGGAGAAAAAAAGTTAAATCAAAAAATTCAGCTGGTCAAATTTCCAATAAAAAAGGTCATTACATATTTTTTTAGAAAATCGATTGAAACGCTTTGAAATGAGTTTAAAAAGGACTGTTTCTATCGCGTCGCGAGAGTCAACCGCCAAGCTTCGTAGACACTCGGGCTGGATTCTCTTTCTGCATATTTATTTAAACAAATTACATGAAAACAAATGCTATGTTACCTCATATTAAAGTAATTATTGTTTGAATGAAGGTACAATAGGCATGTAATATTTTAAAATTACTTCAATTTTATAAAATAGATTTATTCTCATCGTAGTTTTCACAATTATCTGACCCTGGATCATTGATATTCTCTTCGGATTCAACATTAAATCGGCCATTGGAGGTAAAATGGAAATATTACGTTAACAATCTAAAATTGATGTCGTATATTCATTTCAAGGCGGTGTTTCTCAAAATACTTTTTTCATCGCTCTTTGAAAAATCGCGAAAAAACGCAATTTATTAGAAATTTGAACAACTACATTTTTTGATTCAACTTTTTGTCTTTGTTGCGTTTGGGAACAAAATTAGGTAAAATTATTGGTAAAAAACCTGTTTTTGGGGTACAAATGGGGATAGTGAGAGAGAAGCACCAGCTCGATTTTGTCCGATTTTCGATATGTTGTTTAGTGGGGTGCTGTGCTACAATCGTGCGAAAATAAATTTTGGCCATAAATTTTCCATAATTTGATTTGACTAATGGGTCTACTACATAATGTATATTTTTTTCGTTGTTCAAAGTCTGAAATAACATGTACATATTTGGTTTAAAAATTTTTTTTCAGGGATGACCATTGTTATAGCCCATTATTCCTGCAAGTTTGAAAAAATTCGTTTGAGAATTTTGTAGTATAAAAATAGAAATTTATGAGCTAAACTCTTATTTCGAACACACTTAGGGCGATATTATCGAGAGGTATGGGTGTGAGGTAGGAGACCAAAATTTTTACTCGTGATTTTTCGGGACCAATTTCCGATAATTTTTGATAATCGTGCCTTTATGTATAACTATTTTTCTCATTCAAAAATTACGTTTCCAAGTAATTATTCTTTCAAGCCGAAGTCTGATTTTTGTTTTTACAACTCGACCCATCTACTCTCAAAGGAGAAAGAAGATAGTGAAAGTTTTAGAATCGGTCTTATTTTTGTTTTCCTTACGGAAAATTCGGCATGTTATTATTTTTGGTTGTCGACTAGAGACCAAGGTCTCTCTCTCTCTCTCTCTCTCTCTCTCTCTCTCTCTCTCTCTCTCTGTCATTTTTTGAAAACAAAAAAACAAAGAAAGGAGCTACTTCAGAATAAAATCAGCAAATGTTCACTTCTTTGAGAAATATTCTCGAATGTGATTTCTATTAGATCTTGCCTAAGTTTTCTGTCAATAGTTCAATATTTTGAAAGTATTTTTATTTTGCTTACTTTTCATTATTTTATTACGCTCGCTATGTTATTTAAAACAGCATAGAGTTATTATTACTTACATCAAATTATACTTACTTTGTTAGATTTATTTGATGCCCTCAATATATGGGCAAACGTTTAACGTTTAGATGGTTTTGTGTGTGAGGAAAAAAAAGGAAAAAGTTCTCGAAGGTATGCATATTCGTTTCTGATTAGTTCACGGGTATTCAAATAAAAAGACTAAGGTAAGATGTTTTTATTCGCCAGTTTGCGGCCAGTTTATTTGAAACGAAAGCGCACCATATGTTTGAAAAAAAGAAAAACAGCCCAATTTTTTTACACCTAACGAAAAAAAAAACTCGTCCTTTTGAAATTCAAAATAAATAATACCTATTGCTGCGCCTTTTTTTTCTATTGGATAATCTGGTTAATGTTGAAACCCTATGAAAAATTAAAATGTTTATATGCGGTTGGTGTTGATATAAGTTTACTACGTAATAAGTAAAGTACGTAATGTACTTTATTATGGCTACCTATAAAAGAAATTTGGAATCGCAACAAAAGTGTGTTTTAAATAGATATTCAAATACCTTTTTATGATATATAAAAAAAGTAGCATATGTATTATGTAGGTAGCGTACGTATGTAAATTTTAACTCAATCTAAATGTTTCGAGAGAAAAAAACAAATGATGATTTGTGAAATATTCGAAGGAAGTCATACCGATAAAACAGGCGCAATATAAATCTCATAAATAGATTTTACCTTTCGGATTGTTTTTCTCGAGAATTTCCTACGTGGTTGACAAATATTTTGACAAATGCTTGAGGTTATTTGAAATTTCCAATCCAATGGGAATTTTTTTCAATATTGAATAGCTATCGACGTAAAAAAATATTAAACTGTGAAAATGTGGGCTTGTCGTAGAATTTTTCTAAAAGAATGTCATTTTATGTGTAGGATATACCATGTACGAGTGTATCTATATGTAACGTACTCTACATATATTTTGAATCGGATATAAAAAGTACGAAAGATCTTTTTCTTTATCGAAATGAAAGGGGTGGGTATGAGCAATGAGGGGAGATGAAATTGAGGTCATTTGTTTGTTTATTTCGTAATTCGAAGTTAAGCATAGGCCAATATTTTTTTTGCCGATGATTTTTTTATATTACATTTACACGTTTTCAAATTTTCGTGGGTAGGTGAATAACTGCATTTTTGAAACATTTATTCCTTTTTTACCACTTTATAAAATATTTAATTCAATCTGATAATTTAGTTTAATATGAAATAATTTGGTTTGCTAAAGTGAACACGTTCTTCTGTCAGAAAATTCTTGCGAAATTTCTCGCTTTTTAAAAATAGGTAGGTGTCTTTTGCACGAGTATAGTGTTATCTTTCCCATTTTTCCAATTCGTTTTCTTGGCATATGTAGCAGATATTTCACCGATTCAGTTCATATGTTTGCTCATGTGATGTTCAACTGCATTTTATACTAAATGTACTTAGAGCTACCTACTACCCATGTACCTAGTAGATACCTACGTGCTGCATTTGTTTTTTTCAACTCGCTGCAAAAGTCTTGCTATAAAGTTAAAAGTGATGGTGTTTCGAGTGCAAATCATAGCCCTTCACTGGAGTACTCTTCCTTGGTGAATTCCGCTTGTAAGAAGTTGAATGAGAAGCATGAATTATTGAAAACACGAGCTAACTTTTAAACCTAAAAGTTAACTTTTTAAATCGTTATAAGGTAAATTATATGTATATATATTTTTTACGAACGATAATTACAATTTTTGTAAACTTTAGAAGGGTTTGAATTTGTTTGCGTGATTTTTTGAAGTGGCTAAATCGGTTTCTTCTTCTTCTTTTTTTTTTTTTTCAAACTTACGAGAAAATTTTCAAATGAACGTACCTACATGAGTAGTATCTGACTGTAATAACCTACTGCAAAAGAAAATATTTATAATGCGCCACTTACTGTATTGTTTGAAGTGGTTCACCTTTGTGTTAGAATGTTTGTACGAGCCGCAGGTTTTTTTTTTGAACTAGAGAAAGGGATTTTTTTTTTGTTAGCGTATAAATTCTTTAATGTTTTTATACATCATTGTATCATAGGTCCAATTAAGCAAATCTTGTAGGGAATTTTATGTTACATGAATATCTGACTTAAAATTATATTTTTTTGCTTATTTCCAGTGATAAAAAACGCAGAATAGTTTCAGTTTTGTATAGGTGCCCAAGCTTTACGAATTTGAATAAATTGAAACGTTCTTGATTTTTATAAGCCGTTGCTAGATTCAGGATTTCTCGTGTCTTGGTTATGCAGTGAAGATAGTTCATGTTGTGAAAATTTACGATTGTATTTTATGGTTGAAAAAGTCTATTTTAAACGATTTTTGAGAATATCTTATGTACAACGTAATATTTTGCTGCGTCTAAGTAGTAAGAATTTTTTTAGACGTTCATTTCCGAAGAAATTTATCGCTCGAAAGTTTGTCTCCGCTTGTTTCTTCACGTCTCGAAATAAGTATTTTTCGCACGTATGATTTGTGTATCGTTATTGGAATTGTAGTCCTTGGTATTTGGCTCATGTATATGACAAAATCTCGTAGTTATTTAACTGTAAGAGGATGTTATCGGTTTAAATTTGAATTTTCAGTGCTTAGTTGAGTGAAAAAAAAATCTATATCTTTGTGGCGTATCAACGTTTAGGTGCTTACGTGTGTACATCTACCATGTACGCTGTATGTAGCAGTTACTTAGTTATATGGTTATAGTGTTGAAGTAGTTGTAAGCGTTGATGCATTGTGCTCTCTTCTCGGCTCTTCTTGTTCGTGTAATATCTACTAACTTGTATTCTCTCTATTAATCTATGTTATTTTTCAAGTTTTTCTATCATACACATCAGAGAAATTTGCTTCGTCAATGATCGCTTGATTTTGTTGATCAAAAGATTAAGTAATTGATGTACGTACTACGTCACACCCTGGTACCCTGAACTAATCGTACGTAGGGTATGCGACATTTTTATTGCTCGGAGATACTAAGCGTAAATAAATTATATTATAATGCTGGGAAATTATTTGAACGTTAAAGATCGTGATTTGGAATGAGCCTCATTTTTTACATGATTACTTTCTCGGGTCTTTTTGTTAGAAGAGAAGCCAGATGAGGACAATTTATTAATCTACTGCGAAAGAAATAGAATGGGATAGTAGGATACACAAGATCTTGGTTTCATGCTGACAGAAATACATTTTGAAAATGTACGATATTACTTTTTCAGTAAGCTCAGTTCAAATGAAAATTGACCCAAAGGGTTAAAATTTAATATGTGATTTTAGCTAGTTACATTTTGATAATTCAGCCTGCTGGAGATTCCTTACAGTCTTGTAGAAGCGTGGTTTTGGAATTTGGACTTTCTTGACAGTTTTGAAATGTTGGGAGTTAACAACTAGCCAAGCTGTCTGAAAAACCTTTCCGGGTAAGATGGTGAAATGCGCACAAACTTACTCAAAATGTTGGTATTGATGTAAAACCCCACTGAAATTTTTTTGTTTTTGTCACACCACCCCAACCTCTGGTATCCAAGTAATATTAAACTCCCCCTCTTCTTCGAAATTGAGTTTTTTTTTTTTTTGTTGCAAAAACTGTAGGTTGGTTTGCAATGTTATAAAAATAATGTTTGTCATTGGTTTGCTTTCACTATTTCATGTTACCAACTTAGATCCACAAATTTCATGATGAAAAATCCTGATCTCCAGAGAGAGGAGTCTAACATTACTAAGGCCCACGGTATCTCTCACATCACCAAAAATCAATTTTTCAATTGGCCGTACTATAGTGACCGATAGCCAGAAATTTTCTCAGAAGGGGTTAATAAACCTTCGAGGAGAGGTAAACTAACTAGAAAAAAAATGAATTACTATCCCCTCCATCTTGTCACAAAAATACACATTTTATTTAAAAAATTTTCCGTGTAACTTTCTGTTATTGTACCATTGGACATTTTCAAAAAATTTATTTATATGGCTGGGACAAGAAATTTTTTCGAGGATGTATGAAATAGGAATGTAGTTTCACTACATCTTAATGTTTGGGCCAAAAGTATAAACATGGCCGAGCGAAGCATAGATAAAATTTTGGAAAAAATAGAATTTCTTCGTCGTCAAAAAGAGCATTTCTCGAATTTTTTACCGAAATTCTATTAATGAGTTCAAAAGCGGTCTTAGATAAATTTTTCCAGGAGTGTGGGTTGATGCATGAGTCAGTTACCCTTATTGGCTACGGGTTTGGCTTTGTAACACAAAACTTTTGAGTAATTTTAGTTGGAATTCACTTTTTTGAGATAAAAAATTGTTGGGCGCATATTTAAAGTGAAAGGTACGATACTGCCTTTTGAAATACAAAAAATCTTGATTTTTTAGCAAGCAGGAATTAGATCAAGATTGCAAATGGTCAAAGAAGATGCAGAAACTCAAATCACACTTTTTCAGCTCTCTGGCCGAGGTCTTACATCTTTTTTAGGGATTGTAAATACCGAGAAGCTGCGTTTTTTTGTCGAAAATTACCATCTTAAGTATATATTGCTCCATCCACATAGAATTTTGTACGATAGATTTTCAACTCAAAGTCAACCGTACAAATATATTTGAATTAGGTCAATCCTCCCTAATATACAAATACAATAGTACATACTTGACAAGGTTGCAACACTTCTTAAATATTTTTGAATATTTTCTACGAAAAATTGTTCATATGAGCAAGTACATGCATTATCACTTATTTTAGGTATTTGCTGAAATGTAGAACATGGTGAATTTTCTTTTTTTGGAAATCTGCGAACGACGGGGTTACAATAGTTGCGAAATGACCTCAAAAAGATGTGGTAAAAATTTTTAACCCATCGACTCAATTTTTTAAACTTGTAAAACGCACTTGAAGTTCAAAAATGAATTATTTTATATATTTGAACTCGAAATGATCATTGGTGATAAGTTTTCATCATTACTTTCATTTTCAAGGGTTTTTAATAAATGTCATTTTTTGCGATTTTTTTTTACAATTTTCGGAAAAACTGTGCAGGAAATTTTTAATATCAAGTTTAGGAGATGAAGCGCAGTATTTCAATTTTATCGCCCACTGACGATTTTCAAGGTCACTTAAAAAAGGTCTATCTTTACGATTTTAAAATAAATTTTTTCGAGAAAATGATTTTTCAAAAAAATTTTCATCAAAAGGGACACATTTCATTCATTTTAAACTTTTAGAGGTAATTTTTCATTATTTTCTTTTTTGAACCATTTATTCTGCACTTTTTAATGCTGAAATGCCAATTGAAAACCCCTGAAAAGAGAAAAAGTGAATAAAACAGATTTTAAATGGACAAAAAAAAATGTACTCGACACGTTTTACCAAGAATTTACGGAAAAAAATTTTAATGATGTGAAAAAATTCTTGAAAAAATACGCTTTAAACACCTTTGAAAAATCGTCCGTGGGAAGTAAAACTGAAATACTACGCTCAATCATCTGAACTTAATGTTCTACATCCATTTCGGGAAGACGTTTTTCTTAAAAAAAATTCCTTCATAGTTTTTCAGAAAATCGTGAAAAACCCACGAAAAGTGACATTTAAAAAAAAAAAAACAAAACGAAAATAAGGGTAATGATGAAAACGTCTTATCAGGTACTCTACACCGAAAATATTTCATGTTGAAAAATTTGGTGAAAAATATACTAGATCACGATTACCGTACATTTTCGTGAATCTATTCGTCTAAATAATGATTTTTGGATGAACAAAATTTTGAAAATTTTTCATCCAAATTCAAAATCTTGAATGCTTTTTACTCTAACCGTGATCCCGAATACTAATTACCTCAAATGCTCAAATCTCGAATGGATATTTCTTATGTGTAATAAATACTTGTTCACGGGGGAGTATGGTTGTCATCTAAATGTAAGAAATCTCGAAAACAGGGCCAGATAAACCCAGAAGGAAGGAGACTTCTCACCAGGTTCTTTCTAGCTTGAGGCTTTAACTTAGGGAATGTTGTGGATTTGTCGTCGATGATAGAAATCAGTGCTAAATTGAAGTTAAAACTTTCACTGAAAGAGCACCTTCGCCGAGCACTATTACATTTCTGGACTACAATTTTTTTTTACCACACTTTCTGTTCTCAGTGAATAAGCATACTAATTTTTCAAAGTGTTCATGTTAAAAAGTCATCAAACCCAATAGATCTCCCAGAAATTTTCTGTTAAGCAGCAGGTCAATCCAGCTCTAAAAGAAATGAACCCGAATTTGAAAGAAGTTATGTCACTCTCATTACAAAAATAAGAAGAGACTACAGTGGATGGTTTTTAACTTTTTTTCGAAAATCGAAACGTAGTAGGGCACAATATTTGTAAAGCGGGGTCAAAAGAATGTGATTAATATTCCAGTCCCTATACCTTGTAGAAATTTCAATCCGGCTCTAAAACGTTCGAAATTTGAAAAAAAAAATTTCTATTAGAAATAGTACGACTAGTATTACCCGTAGAGACCATTTCAGGCGATTTTCGAATGTGAAAACCTTGTATAGGGCCGTATAAAACGTACATTTTTTTCGTGTATTCGTGTATTTTCAAAAAAAAATCGTGAAAAATCGCAAAAAAAAATTTTAGAAAATTTGGTGTGTTATAAAAAGGAAAGATTGTCAATATTATAATTCATCTAACTAATTAGAGGCATGTTTCTAAACCCTGTTCTGCGTTCAGGTGTTCTCATTTGACTGGTTTTTTTTGGTTGCCATTTTCCCATATTTTCACTAATTTTACACTCCTATTGAGCACGATGTAATTGTTAAAAATTTTCTCAAATGGGCTAGTTGGGTTATTATATTGATAATCTTCCCTTTTTATAAGTCCCCGGTTTTCTAAATTTTTTTCTCGATTTTTCAATTTTTTTTTGTTGAAAATACACGAATTATGCCAAAAATTGGCACATTTTATATGGCTCTGTGAAGGCGGTTCATATTCAAAATTTGTCTCAAATGATCTTTCTGGGTAAAACTAGTCGTACTGAAACTATTTCGAATTAAACTTTTTTTTTTTTTTTAATTTTGAACCGTTTTAGCACCGGATTGAAATTCTTACGTGGGATAAGAGGTTGAAATTTTTACCACGTTTTTTTGACTGCGCTCCACAAATATTGTGCCCTGTTATGTTTCGATTTTCAAAAAAAAAAATTCAAAAACGATCCATTCTGGTGGAGACCTTGGTTAAAAGAATTTTGAACCCTTACATTAATAATTATCTGCCCTCGGTCCAGGTACATCGTTCATTTTAACAAATGTGTGGGTGGATGAGGAGAACGAAAAGGAGTATATAAGACATTTGGGCTACATTTTTCATCGGTACGATTTCCGTCATTCGTCAGTAGTGTTCATTTTTATCATCCATGATGAACAAAGTAAATGGTGGTAATGTGTATTAACGACGATGCTTCAATACTGGTCCAGTAGTACTACCTATGTTTTGCAGGTTGGGTTTGTTGAGTTGCATTCGTTATTAAAAATTTTATCTACGAATACATATGTAAATAGGAAAGAGCCTTACTAAAAATACGCTAATCCTGCCTCTCTATCTCATGAAATCGACTTTTGCTACTTGCTTATGGTCAGAAAAAAATGAGATTGCTTTAGCTATAGATTTGAATAACCGACCAAAAAAAAAAAAAATGTAAAAATGAGCTCTTTAAAATTATACCTAATCGGAGTAAATTTCCAGTGTACTAAAAAAGTGATAAATTTTATTACTTCGTGAGATTTGACGTTTAATTTACGTATGGCTAGACGCGTGTGCGGTAAAGAAAGAAAATATATATGTACGTATATCCACGAATGTGTTATGTACGTATAGCACGGTTAAAATGACCGGAAATATTACGCTTTTAAAAAAGCTCATTTGTTAATGTGCGAAGTATAAATTTCATAATGTCACCGATGAACTGAAGATAAATTCATTTCATAGCGTATCCTAAGGGTTGTAAACGTGCTGAAACTTCAATCTTGTCAACTTCTATTTACCATGTCAGACCTTTAAACGTGTACGCACAGACACACGAAGTTTAAAATACTTTGGCCAATGTTACGCGTATATATTAAATGAAACTAATGTCGCGGAGGAGCGAGAGAGGCGCGGAAGGAAGAAAAATACCCTCGTCGATTAATTATTCGTTACCATTTCATCGAGTTTTAGAATGTACGTCGACGGCACCTACCTATCTATACTTAATACAAAACAAATATGTAATGCGATAGGTAAGGTATAGGCAGAGGCACTTAACAGTATGTGTACGTCTACGTAGTATGTAAATGTATGTAGGATGTACCTAACCTACCTAACCTTACGAGGCTGTATCCATATACTACGTATGTATCTCGGTGCGAAAGCGTGCACGTACAAACAGAAGCAACGCTAAGATTTTATACTCGTGCGACGCACAGTCTGTTATCTTTCGTGACAAACTTCAAAGAAAAGTTGAAAGTTGTAAAAAAAAGTTACGTAGAGATGGCGGTTATTTCCTCCGGCCGTCAGGTATAGAGAGCGCTACGTGCAACGAAGTGGTTGTTTGGCGCGGAGAATCAGTAACATCCGAACTCGCATAATGATATTTATTCGTTGATACTGGTGCTGAAGCATTTTTGACGTTTTGACTTTTTTTTTCGCGGTGAATTTTATCGTAACGTTGTTTTTAATTCGAAATGAATGTGAAATCGTCTCTTCTTCTACGCAGAAATTGTCTCTTCTGTTTCGAGTTATTAAATGTTTACGTCTTTTTTTTTTTTTTTTTTAATTTTTTTTCACTCGTTTGTTTATTTTATGCGTTTTCGTGCGATTCGATCGTGTAAAGTTGAACGACGGTAATTTTTTATTTTTTATTTTTTTTCGTGAAATTAATTTTACGCGAGTTAAATTTTTAGCTGCAGCTTTTCCTAATTACAGAGATTTTCGATGACGTAACACGTCTTTTGCAAGATCAGGTACGAATGAAAAAAAACAACAAAAAAACAAAATTGTTTTTCAATTATTCCGGTATTTATAGTCGACTGCAATCTGAATAGGAACTCGTTGAGAGAGAAACTGTAGCGACTAGCGAGTCTTGTTGAAGAAATTTACACTTGAAAAAAACAAAAGTAGGATATGAAAAGATGTTGAAATTAAATAGAAAACTAAGTACGTTAAGAAACGAAAGAGTTGCACTTAAGCGTGTGTATTATATGAAAGCGTCAAGTTGGAAAAACTTGAAAGTTTATCAATAAAAGCATTCTCTCTCTTATTTAGTATCATGTACTCGTAAAAATAAGTGAGTTTCATTATAACATTAGCGAACTATGCTAAGCCATATAATGCTAATAATTTTTTTACAACCTTTTTTTTTTTTTTCAAAAAACTTCTTCGACACGATATACTTACTTAGTAAGTAAGTAAGTACTATTGAATTATTATGACGCTGAGAATAAAAATAAAGGGGAAAATGTTCAAAGAGAAAGCAACCTATGTACGAAGTATGTCATTAAATTTCCCGGACATTTACAAAAAAAAAACAAAAACATTTATTTATTAAATAAAGTAATCCTTCTTAAATTTAATTCATCGGTGCATTCTTTTTTTTATAATTTTTTAAACATTTTTGAAAGCCTTCTTCTGATCTGGCTCACAGCACCTATGACGATTTCGCCTTGATTCCCAACAGTGGCATCAGTTGTGACCCCTCGATAATTTATTAAGATTATCACTTCAACATAAGTCGTTGTATGTAAAGTACAACGAATGAGGAGGATGTTTAAGCACGTTGATTGAGTTTTGGACAAGAAATTCGTTGAAAAATAGATAGATGTGAACTGTATATTATGGTGAAGAACGTTATTATAGCTATTCTCTTTCCACAACTTTGTTCCTTTTTTCGAATTATTGTCGAAGTTTTTGCATACCAATAACGTAGTGTACTCCAGTTACAGTCTTAATCAACTGCAATTTACTTTTTTTTCGATGATGCGATGGGAATCGAAAAAAAAAGTCAACATCTCATTGATCTTCGGTTTCGATTGTTGAAATTTTTTCCCACTCAATTCTTCAGCCATTAGACTAAAAATTTTCAGGTTTTTTTTTTTCTCAATAATATCCGAAAATCTAGCTTCCCTACAAACGTTAATTTTACCCAATTTTATGAAAAATTGAATCAACGTCAGAATTCATCATCAACTGAAAAATCAGCATTTACAAAATTTTTATTCTTAGAAAAAATAACACGAAACCAGCACAACTTGTTCGGTCATTATGAAAATTGGTATGGTACATCGTGGCACTTGTGGAGACAAATTCTGCTAGGTAAATTGGTCCCAGTGATTTTGTATCAGCAAATAAAAAAATCGTTCGGAAAGTTTATTGACTTACTTCGTAGGTATATAAAGTATCGTATCTGATTGTGTGTGCGCGGTGACAAGACGTAGGTAAACGTACTTTTAATTGAATAATTTATTCGATGTATTTAGTTACCGAATGAATTTGAATTACTGTGCAAAATTCAGCACTGACGAATGAGTTTCAAATAACATGAAAAAGTTGGATCAACTTTTTCGCTATACATATATTTATATATAAGACGATCCAAAAGGATTGCGACGATTGTATGGTAGAAGATTTTTCCGTCGTTTCAAACACATTAATAACCTTTTCTTTGACGTTGAAAATTAACATTTTTTTTCTACGTTTTTGGCTCAAGAATTGGAAAAATGGTTCAAATTTAAATCGGTAAGAATTTTTGATTTATTCGATCTGCTGTGTCGTCTCCTCCAGCACCTTAACCTTTTATTATTTTTCTTCATCGAGTATATATATTGTGTATTCGACGAAGTCAAAAATGTGAAAAATTACTCGACAGAAAATTAAATTCTGGGGCTTCGATGAAGTGTAAAAATAAAAATAAATATCGAAACCATAGAAAAGAACGTGTATTCAATAGAAAATGTACGAAATTTTTTGCTCAAGTAATTGTTACCCCCAACGAATGAATGATTATCTAATTCGGTCATTATGGAAATTTTCACGATGAAATTAAAATCTATGATATATTATAAGAGTAGATATTTTTAACATTTTATATATCGATGTCCGAATACTGAATGGTACGTGATTCGAAATTATTTTCAACGCTTTTCACTTTTAATGTCTCTTATTACATCGTCGTCTTTTTTTTTTTTTTTTTTTTTTTTTTTTTTATTAACGGTGCACGAGATAAAGAGTACACAGGCAGCTAGGTACAGGTACCTCCCCACATCTAATTGGTAGAAATTGTTCTTCTGTCGGAGGAGGTGTGCTAAATGAAACTACTACGAGAATGGAACGTTGATTTAATAAAAGTTATTCGTTTAATTAAGTGTAACTTGATATTCGGATATTAAAAAGAAAAGAGGGAAAAATACGATTCAAGCGAAATTTATAACGAGTATTTCGTCTTTGTTTTTTCATCTATATTGACCTCGTATAAAGGTCGTTAGACGCAGTCATGATTATTTTTATATGTTTGTTGTAATTTGAACAGTTCTGCGGATGTTTAAAAAAATTATTTTTAATAAAGTTCAATTAATAACATTTAGAAGCGTTTTTAATAAACACTAATTTTATTTAATTTTTTCTTTTTTTGGTCAGCGAATAAATTACATTCTTTTTAGCAGTGCATGAAATTTCGTTTGTCTTTGTCTTCGTAAACTACCATTTAAGGAGGGAAAAAAATGCTACAAATATTGAGAGTAACGCCGAACATATTGCATACTTTTTTTGCACCAGAAAGCTTCGGTTTAAAAAGTTATTTCTTGTGATCGTGAAAAATTCACTGATACGTCTTTTACACTTATATAAACTCGTAGTATACATATTACATATTTCAAGAAAAAACAAACGCCACAAAATACAAATATAACGCGATACACACTTCTGAAAGATAATAAACTTTGAAAAACAATTTTTCTCTTCGAGTTTTACGATAACATGATTTCTGCGGAGAGGAATTCTGCTCGAAACCGAACAACCCAGTTCAATTAAGTTTTTGCATTTATCAAACGACTCGAATTTTCCAATAAAGGCTGAAAAACGAAATAGTATTTAGAAATTAAAGCAAGATTTATATAGCATTTGGGCGAGGGCGAGTTATCCTCTTTAACCAAACGGGAAAATATAATTGTTAAAATACCATTAGCGCTAAATCTTTTAATTCAGCTATGGTATAGTGATACTGTAATATTTGAGTTTTTACGGATACTAAAAATTCGTCAAAAAAACGTGTAATTTTCTTCTAATTATAATTTTTTTTGTTTCTCTTCACAAGTATTCACTTCAAGATATGGAATTCTATTCATTATGTTTGCAGGAAATTTCACTTGAACAACTAATTAACGTTGTGTTGTTTGTAAATTATGTGTACATTCACAAATACTGCAAAACAGTATATTGATTTTGTGTATACCCTTTATGCGTATTCCATACCATGCTTTTTAAATTATTATTCCTACATAGTATGTTGTACTATATCAAATTATGACAAAATATTTTTTTTGTCTTTTTTTTATTATTCAAAGAAACAAGACACCTTGTTTTTTATAAAGTTTTGTCCAAATTAGTTCGTGATCAAATAAATAACTTCGTTATAATAAGGGTTTACCTTGGAGGCAGTTTTGTGGTAAATTTTCGTATTCATCCAATCGAGTGTCTCGATTTTTTTTTCTACAATGTTTGAGAGATGAAGATGGAAAAAGTAGTATAATGGCGACATGCTGAAAAGATGAGGTTTCATCGATTTAATCGTTATAAGTTTTTTTGCCCTTTATTCGTTATTTTTTTTCGAAGACTATAAATCAATTTTTTGAAAGTATTGAATCAGATGAGTCGGATTGTTTGGAATAACAACTACAGTATGATTAACATGAATATTGAAATGTCTTACAACATAGTATTTTCTATATGACTGGTAATTTTCACGAAGAAAGTGTAAAAACTTGAATATTATTTCATGTATTTTTGAGGAAAATTTGGATCATATAGTTTAAAATTTTTTTTTAATTTCAGAAAGTTTAAGCTCCGTGAAGAATGGAGAAATGATGACTGAATCAAACATCGTATACTTTTTGCAAGTTTTTTTGACATTATTCAGCAAATTATTTTATTTACTCCTTGATACCTTTGGAAAGAGGTAAAAATGGAAATAGGGGGAGTTGGAAGGCTATAGCTCCTCCTAGAAATTAAAAAAAAATTGATTCGAAACGTATCATGTAATAATTTAATTTCGACGCGAAACAAAATTCGTTATTTGAAGCTCAAAAATGCGTTAGAATGTAAATATAATAGATAAAAAAAGCACATTTTTACAGCGATGAAAGTATTTACAAGGGGATCTTTTCAACTGCCCGGCTTCGATTTGAACAAAACTTAGCTAGTTTGAAAGAGCGTGTTGAAAAATTCCCAAATCCAAATTTTCAGTTGCGAAGTTCATTTTTGAATTTTTGGCAAATTTTTGAAAATTTTTACCTACCACACAGCTGAAAAATATATCAAAAACAAAATATTTCGTGAAACATGATCTTTTGAAGTTATAATGGATAAAATCGGTTTACTACCTAATATTGACCACGCGAATCGATTTATCTTATTTTTGAGACGTTCTGGAGGCTCCAAAAAATTTTTCTTCTTTAGTTTTTGAAAAAATTGAAAAATTGAATTGGTTGATACATTTATTTAAAAAAAACTTGGTAGCTACATAACGTGTACCTTGAAGTTCAATTATCATGTAGAACAGCAGATTTTGGACTTCATAAATTGACACAATGTACAAAATTGGGCGAAATTTGCATTTTAAACCTCCCATTCAAAAGCTCAATTTGAGTCCAACGCTCAGATGGTTGTCAAAATCGAATTCTTCGAACACAAAAATCCCTTACACTAGACTCATTCAATTTTTGGCTCGAACTGTGCTATTTGGTTGGTTCTGATATTCACAATCCTCTGATGAAACGAAATTGTTGTGCCGAAGAGCGGAGAAAAACTGAACAGAAAACACTTGGTAGTTGACTTTTTTATGAATCATGTCACGATGTCCAGATCCCAGCGAAGTTATTCAATTCAACTTAAGTGCATTAAATGGTTTGCGCTGTCCTCCCTCCATTCACTTAAAATCATTTATTTACTGGTCAATGATCTCAATTACAGTTTGTATGTTTTGCTAAAATCCTTCAATGTTGAAACTGTTCCTCAACAAAGCCGGTGAAAATATTCGTTTTTTTTCCACATAAGTAATGGCAGGTTTTTTTTCAATGTAAGAATCGTACAAAAACAATATTTGCTTAAATAAAAGTTGTATTGTTGTAAAAACGTATATAATGGTTTATTTTACAATTTTTCTCCATATAATCCGTATAGCAAAAAGCAGTTACGGCTGAAAAAGTGGTAATTTAAAAGAAAATAATTTCAACTAGCAATAAATTCCAGCGGCACAATGAAGGGAAATGGCTGTAATACTACACTTGTAGGTATAAGAAACGGCAAAAACTTTATACCGAAAGTGAAATAAGATGAATGCAATAAAACTTATAATGTACATTATCAAAGCCATTCGTTTTCAAGTGTAGGTACATATTTTTTTTTCAACTATTGCGGACAAAGTTTCAAATTGTATTATTCGAAAAATGAGACGTATCTTATATGTATACTCGAGTACTTATTTTGAATATTTTTTTTGGCCCGTAGTACGAGAATAACTATTTCACCTACACAACAGCAAACTGTTGACATGTACGAATCTCGAAAATCGGACTGAAAATCGGCGCGTAAGCGAAAATTCATGCGTTTTATTCGAGTGAGAAGTTTCGAAGAATTTACTATTTGCATAACAATAGTTTTACAGGTACCCTTTTGCATGAATCGAGCCAAAATTGTTGCAGATAATTTTCGTCTCAGACGAAGATTTGCCTTATTGTATGTACACAGTGTACATGAATACGAATTTCAAAAAGCACCTAACAGAAACGACGTAAAATCTACGTTCGCTTTTCTATAACAACATGGACGAATTGTTTTGTCTTCTTTTCAACGTGACCCAACGAATATTAACATATTTCGAATTGTAAACGTGTTTGGTATCTTGAAAGTTAGAATAAAATTGACTGATCAAGTTTCAATTTAAATCGCTGTACTGTGGTCACATAAAAAGGACGAGTAGGAGGTAAAGAGAGTTATTCAAGTTTTGATGCGTAGATAGGCATTTCAGTCGATCATTCTGCAGTATGCAAGTTTACTTTTTTGTAAAAATTGTAGGTATAAGTTAGGTACTGGAAAACATATCGAATATTGTAATAGGATTCAAACGATATTCGAATATTATGTTTGTATTTTTTCTTCATCAAAGTAAACTCAAATGAACTCGAATAAATATCGACCAAGTTACATCAACGATCGAATTAGTATATGTTCGTATACAATATTTGGCGTTATGAATTCTTTTATCAGGAATCGGGATATAATTTGATGGATGATCTGCTGGTACAATCATACGAAAATATACATTTTTAGGGAATAGATTTTTCGTTTTTTTTATTCTTTGAATGTTTGAACAAAGATAGATAGGAATTTTTCGTGTGCCAAATCATCTCACATGTGTCGTGCTTTTCGACATTTATTTGTGTTCATATGTCATAGAATAGACGCGTTTGTTTCTTCTTTCGTCTTGTTTTCTCTTATCTTCATTATTGTACGTGGTAAATTACATTATACGACGATATTTCCATATCAATGGAGATTTGAACGCGGCACGGGGATTTGTCCATGTGAAAAATATCTCTCCTGTCATACATACGTATTACGTACGTAAAACACTATCGACGTTCCATTTACTTTTTCAACAATCGTTGTACCGGGTGTTTCGCATTAACATACCTTCACTTATAGCAATGATAGGTCAACTCATGAGACTTACATGTATATTGTGTAATGGTTAACATACCCAAAAGATTGTAGGGGCTGATATATTATATTTTCAAAGTTTTCTTTTCGCCCAAACCTGCCGCTCGCTTCGAAAATTCGTGGAAGACGTATAAATAATGATGAATATTTTCTGTTTGCTCTAAAGCATATATCATATATCCTTGAGTATGTATATGGTTCAAAAATCAAGAAGGGAGGTGAAATGGTTCGTAAAATATGACGTTACCGATAATTTTCAGTGCTTTATGAAAGGTAGGGCGAGGGTTATTGAAATTTTTCATAAATTAAAATATACATAACCCGAGCGAAGGGAGAGTGAAAATTTTGGAAAATTTTGGAGAGTAATAGATCGAAAAATGAACACATTGACGTATTTTTAAGCTCTAAGTGCTAAATTTATCTGATTTTCTGCGTATGATAATGAATTTTTGCGTGAAAAAAATCACGTATTATTTTCTTGGCCAGATTTTGAGACAAATAACAATTGTTTTTACAAATACATTATAACACAATCTGATTTTCAATTTAAAAAAAATTGAAAGCTTAACTTAGTTTTTAATTGTCTCTGGCCATCTATTTGATTTTTGATTCTATTCCAGGCAGGCTCGTTCGCAGAATAGTTGCAAGGGAGGGGTTTTAGTATTGTGTCACTATTTTAATAAACTAACTTAGATCTGGATTCAAATCTTCGATGCCTAAAAACACTTGAATTTAACTTATGTGCGAAAAGTACATATGCTCGAGCGAAGTGAGGGCGAAAATTTTGGAAAAAATTATTTTTTTAACCATCAAAATAACTGCATTTATAGTATTACTAGCGGATCCAGCAGACTTCGTTCTGTCAAATAGATTTGGAATGTGGCAGTTTATATTTTGACCTTAAGACGTTTTTACTCTGCTGACCCTCACACATTGCCCTATCATCATGGTGATGGTTCTGTTCAGGAGAATTAAAGAAAAGAGTCAGCTCGGGGTGACCTAAGTATCTTCGCTTCCACGAACTTTGGCCACCCTTTTGGGACCCACTAAAAACCCCAACTGATGATGTCTGCCAGAAGGCTTCAAACTAAGGTTCAAACCTGATTGAAAAATAATCTAAAGGGATAGTGGGAACCTAAAGGTGACAAATATTTATAAAGTGGGTGCTTCAATGACAAAACATAGAGATAAAGTAAAAAAGTTACAATTAGCTATGTTTTTTTGCAATTATTTTGCCATATTTTGCGAACCAGTTCACCTGCACTCTTGATTTTTATACTACACACTACTGAAGAGTATATACTGTATTTTAGAGTAAACTGCAAATTTGTATCATTATTAATTTTTTTTGTATGAATTTTCAAAGCTTGTTGTAGGTTTGGGCGAATATAAAATTTTGGAAGTAGTATATCTCACCCCTTCGATTTTTTGGGTATGCTAACCATTATATATGTAAGTCTTATGGGTTGATGTTTCACTAGTATAAGGGAAGGGAGGTTAATGCAAAACACCCTGTATAGTGTATTCGGTATACTACTCTCATTGAAATGATTGTGCATTTGAGCATATTGAGAATCGACAAATTATTGAATTTTTTTTTGAATGAAATTCAAATAGAATTGTATAATTTTCATAAAATTTCACAGAAATGAAGCTTATACAAAAGTGTGAAGACAGAGAGTGTTTGGGGAGGGAGTACACATTTTTTGTACGTTGAAGTGAGACTTAATTTTTCTATGAAGATTTCAAAGTTTTTGGACAGGGGGTCTCAATAATGCTAAGGCTCTTGGAAGTTTTCTCAGTAGCATAATTGTAAAGTAACCCATGATGAAAGCAGACGGATTAATTATTCCCTTTTCCTTATGCTTACAGTGATTGAAAAAAATAGTTTAAAAATTGATAACAAATGGTAATACCCCTATTACTTGAGGGGAACTGAGAGTTCTACTTTCATAAAAAAAAGAAAGAGAAAAAGTCTCGAAAAAAATGCTCTTAAATCTCGCTTTTTCAAATATTTCGAAAGAATTTAATGTCAGATTGTATTTACGTAACATGTTTTTTGACATAAAGATGATACAACTATTTCTTACTTGTTAGTATATTTTATTCGAATACAACTCAGCGAGTCTCTTGTATTAGGCGATATCCTGGTCTTTATTCGAATGAAATTATTTGATAAGACAAAAGTGTGTCTTAAGGGATTTAATCGACGAGTCTGCGTATAAAATTCTTCGTCCGATTATTACGTTTTTCGATACTGAAAATAATTAATAAAATATCGCCTAATTCATTCTTTTCGAGGGTAGTATTAATTCAGAATGGAAACAGCGTAAGATTCGATAATTAAAATTTTCGTTTGATATATTTCAGTTTGAATTCTTTTTCATCGAGAAAATAAAAAAGAAAGTAAAGAACCATTAGGCCAACTGAAAGGTGATTGAATTCTCAACGATGAAAAAAAATA
This sequence comes from Ferrisia virgata, assembly GCA_900060175.1. Taxonomy (NCBI): domain Eukaryota; kingdom Metazoa; phylum Arthropoda; class Insecta; order Hemiptera; family Pseudococcidae; genus Ferrisia; species Ferrisia virgata. The sequence continues at coordinate 23,551 of FIZR01027792.1, read as the reverse complement.
AACAAATAAATTATAAAAATTTAACATTGTTGAAAAAACACCTTCGCAAGTTCAAAATGTTTTTCATTTTCAACATAGTTACAAGTTCAGAATAACCATCAATTTCTTCTCTGTTATATTTGTCGCTTATTTGAGTTGTTTTAATCGTGCGGTCTAAGCTTATTTTTTCGAAACGATAAATTTTTCTGCTAAAATGTACGATCCGATGAAAAATTGAAATAAAGTTTTGAACAATATAAGTTTTTTACCTTTAGATATTTGTTTTATTCGAATAATTTAGCAATTTGAAATAAAATAAAGCCGAATTAAAGATACCAAACGAAAAGAGACTCACGTCTGTCTAAAGAGAGCTATAAAAAGCTACGAGTTCAACAATTAAAATTAACTTTTAACAACTCCAGATGGAACGAAATAACGGTTAGTAAAAGTTTTCAGATTATGAAATCTTTGAAAAAAAAATTGCTTGTATATTTGTTTATTCTAAAAGCGATGCTTTATTTGGTGGAAAAAAAGTTTTTAATTTGAAAAGTTAACTGTATCAAATTGTTCTTTTCCGAAAAGAATACGGATAATTTGTGTGCGATTTATGCCTACTCTTAAGTATTTGAAAGCCACTTCTGAAGTTTTGAATGATTCTGTGATGATGAAAGTAACCAGCTTACCACATATAGTATAGGTACCTATTTTTTTCTTATCGATCTGAAATACCGCTGGAATGTTTAAAAATATGAATATTTAAATATTATGATGGTTGTTTTTTAAGCTTTGCAAATCTGTTCCTGTCAACACGTCTTTTCGGTAACTATCTACTGTATCTATTATTCCTGAACCTATATCCATATTAGAGGAAAACCTGTGGATTAACTTATAAAGGAGTACGCAGAACTGACCGCCTACGATTTGAACAATACTTCGACAGGTGGAGATGATCTTTCCGAATTGTTTTTAACCATTCCGCCACCACGTGGTGGGATCAGAAAAAATTTAGCTCGTTAAAAATCAAAAAATGAAGGTCCTCAAAATGCCAAAATAATACTCGCATTTTACAATGAGCAGGTTGCAAGATTTGGTCAGTGTTTTTCAAATACACTTTAATGTTGCTGGGTGTAGTTGATAAATGTGGCGATTATGTTTTATTGAAGTATTTTTCATGCAGATTCTAGATGTATATTCAGTTTCAAGTTTTGATGATTTCTGCTTGCCGTAATTTATACTTAGAGTGTACTTTTTCAAAAAAAAAAATTAACTTTTCGAAGAGTTACAAGTTCAGCGCAAAAAATGCATCAAAATTTTATTTAATACTTTCAAAAACCCTTATTTTGACACCAAACACGATAAATTTGAAATGTTTCAAATTTTCTTTTCCCCCTCCAACTGAAATGGGCTCATGACAAAAATTTTATCAAAATTGGATTCAGCACCTTGAAAATCGCTAATTTTGGCGCTAAGAACGAAAAATTTAAAAGACTTCGATTTTTGCCCCTCCCCTCCCCTCGAATGGTCTCAGTCAACAATTCTATAAAAATTGCATTCAGTGTCTTAGAACTCCAGCGGACATTGAAATTTACATGTTTGGCACAATGTATTCCCAAGCTCACCTGGTGACTAGGGTTTTTTTTCTCAAGTTCTGCAATGGAGATTCAAGGGAAAAATATAAAAAATGCGGTTGAATCAAAAATCTAATTAAGTGATGCATGAAAAAAAGAAGTAAGAAAACAAAAAAAATCAACATGTGAATGGAATTTTTTTTTAAATCTATGATTACTCAGAATAACAGCTAAACATTACTCAGCAGGGGTGCGGTGAAGGTATATTTTTGAACAACTCGTTGTTGAAAATTTTTTGAGGGAGCCTTTCAAAATTTATAGTGAAAAAGGGAAATAAAAAGCAAAAAGAAGTATTTTTTTAAGCTATATTTTTGAGTATATTAGTACTCAATCCAGTGACGTAGATGAGGAGGGGGGCAAAAACCACCACCTTCAACCAATTTTTGGTATCTAGAGCTAAGAAATATGCCAAAATAGCAATTTTCCGACCTCTAACCTTCGAAATTGCGCAACATTTTCGCTAGGAAAAGTTTTCAACGAATTCCTCATCCCCTCCCCCTCCCCCTCCCGCCATGAAACCGGGTATTGATGCACAATACACATCTGTCTCGATCAGTAGTATAGTTAGATGAGGTGAGTGAACCTGCTCTCCCTTCAGGACGAAAAACTTGAGAATTTTTCTTATTTATGCCAATTTTTTCTCATAAAACGCTTGAAAATGCATTTTGTAGCTGTTGAAGAAAAATATTTTTTCAAAATTTTACCTTCAATTCCCTCGAGCTTTACATTCACTATATTCATCTGAATGCTAAACTCAAAAATACAGTGTTTTTACTACCGCATGCTCTTTATTAGAAATATAAAACCTCACCCACCCACGCAGAAAAAATATATGCTCCTCTTTTTGAGGCCTTCTTTATTACACTGATATATTGTTATATTTCAGACTCGCTTCTGTTTTCTTATATTCATTATGAAGAGCTTTCAATTATTTTAAACGAATGATAAAAATCTACAAAGATTATTCGCAGCAATGGCGTCAATACCGGTGTTAGGGCAAGGGGAAAGGGAGGGGAGGTTAAACCCTCCTCGGGCAATTTCTTTTGAATTTTTATACGAATGAAAGGCTGCAAAATTTAACATTCACGGTTTTGAAACGCGTCTAAATGTTGATTTTCTGACTCTTTACGCTGAAAATTTTCCAAAAGTTTCGTCTTCGAGTCGCTTGAAATGCGCACATCTCAAGAAAAATTTTCAGCAAGCCCCCCCCCCCTAAACACACACAAAATCCGAGTATGTTTACGTTACTGATATAGTGAGGGTGGGAGGAGGATGGATTTAGTTTAAATGTTTTGGGGGGAGGGTTCTCGCCATTAATGTATGAAGATCACCGCGCCCCTGTTATTCAAAATGGTCCAAATATGTGTTAGAATATCAGATACGATCAGAAACTATGCCTATGCCACATATGTAGGTATGTATTGAAATTTCGGATAAAACATGTACGTCTACTCGTACTTAACTGTACGTATTTTGTATGTATATCAGATTTAGTTCCGAGGTTGAAGTAGGAAAATTACATTGAGCATGCGAATTTTTCTGGTTGATATAACAAAGTTGATAGTTTAACACGCCTGTGTATAGGTCTTGGATTCAGGAATAAATTCGTATTTTAATATCGGTTCGAAAGATTAAATTTTAAACCTATTGCGGGTAAGTAAGTAAGTATATACTATAAGTACGTGAACGTGTATGCTACGTAAAGCGATTTCTTCGAGCTGAGTCGAAGCGGGTGGGTTACCGATACCATGTCGATATATGTCTAGATACATGTGGTAAATACCAGATAGATACGTCGACGAGTAATTTTAGTTGTAGAGTCGAGAGCGTCGACTAATTATTTAATGTGCGTGCGCGATTAATCAGTAGCAGGCCAGCAACTGGACCATGTACTACATAGGCGTTATTGGCTTAATAGGAAATTCGGTAACGACAGAAAACGCAAATGTAAGATAGCTTGGTTACGGTTATTTCACCGGAATCCAATAGGCTGCATGGGGGGCTGGTAAGGGATTTTGTTGGTATACGAAATCATCAGCGCAACGGATGAAGCGCTGCCGAGATGAAATATTAACAATGGTGCAGGCTGAAGAGACGAATTGGTATTTACTAAAGCGTGTTTTATTGTAACGGGCTTATACATGGTGGATGGCGTTTTAAGGTGAATCACGTCAAACAAGAATAACGTAGCGACGATGTACGTGAACAGAATTTTGCAATGTCGATGTACTATGTCTTCGCAGTAGGTAGAGGTGCCTAGTACCTATCTACCTACCTACCTAGCCAGCTAGCTAGCTCTGTAGTCTTATATGTATATACACGATGTACTCTAGTACATGTAGTACATTCGTACATACATATAGGCATTGTGACGACGCCATTGTCATCACCATCGCGTGTACTACGAGTACATTATATATTTTGTATTTGTATAGTACGTATTTGTACGAAACCAAAAGCTAAACAACAACTATGATACGTGAGACTCATCATTCTGAAAATGTCTCGACAAAGTGACGACAATTTGAAAAATTACGTTATCGGAAAATTTTTTTACCTTCGTCGAAGTGTTGTATATTTTTTTGGAGTGTGTACGTTGTAAATTTCAGTCTGTGGTATACAATACACTGAATACGGTGCGTTGTTTGCTATTAAGCGATTATGTGCGAGTAAGAGGGGATGTAAGAATTTTTTGACGTACAAGGTGCGAATTACCTAATGCCTATTACCTACCTACCTAGCTAGCTACGTGAAAAGCAGTTACGTATGTACTGTATGTGCGAGATGTACAGTAGTGTAGTACATGATCGTCGGTAATGTCGAATGCAACAGGTGAACGATAGCGAATATAAAAATAACGCGGTGAAAATGTTGAATTCACGGTACGCATTTGTATTGACGCTTCATGATGAAAATGTTTGCTTAGTCGAATTTCTCTTGAATTACTCATTGGAAGTTGCCTCAGCTTCGCCGCGGCCTTTGTACAAGGAAAAACGAAAATTGATAACAGCTGCTGTATATCGTGCGTAATGATTTATTATTCATGTTTGCAGTACGTAGGTAGCTAGGTACAATATAGGTATACGTACATTTGTAGCATCTTATGAAACGAAATGTTCATCTCGTGTTTGAATACCATCCACGTATTGGTGTAGTATATACGAGTAGGTGGGTACTATGGTAGAAGGTACCTCTTACTGATATAGTGATAGGAGGAGTACATGTGTGTATGTGTACTTTGATAACATTTAGCCGTCCGGGTGTGTTCTTTATTTTTGCGATGTATTAAATCCATGTATTTTACATTTTTGCTGAGATTTTACTTTGGTGTCTGCCTTGTGCCTACCTACCTACCGACCTATCTTCGTTCAAAGATGCACAGCGATTCGCAGAATTCATCCGATTCGTGCTATAAATCGTTCCGGGCTAGTTTGAAGTATTACCCTGTGCCATATACGAGATTGCACTATTTCGAGGCAAGTTTTCCTTTATTTATATATCTTTACAAGAATTTATTTTTATGTATTTGGAAAGCCAAGTTGTTTGGGTTCGTTGACCTTAGGCTGAACTAAAAGATTGTTCGCAGGAAACAAATTTTTAACTCGATATCAACCACATTCTCAGTAATTTCGATGGCAAATAAAACACAATAAGAATATGCTAAAATTTATTGGGTGAACTTTGAAAATCTTCCAGAGACGCTTTTAAAGGGTTTTGACTTTACATGACAACTGCATCAAATAACCTATTCATCAACTTTTAATGCTTGAAAAACAATGAGAACATAAACCCATCTTGATTAAAATTTTATAACGCCTACATCTATAAAATATTTACCCAATACGGGCAAAAATTTAAGTTCGGACATATCAAGCATCAAATCTTTATTGTACAGGCTGCAATGAGTGCGGAACAGGTGGAAATGAACTGTCGAAAATTTAGCTGGTAAGTTTCTACCTAAGGGTATTATTTTGATCCACCTTGAAAGGAATTATGAGCCAAAAAATGAAATCACTGTACCTTAGGCGGATGGAAGTTTCATGTGGAATTTTTAAAAACTTTCAGTCATCGGCACGACTGAAAAAATTTTATTCATAGAAATTGCAAGAAATTTACGTAGGATCAAATAAAAATGTACTTATTATATTTGTCGCAAAAGTAATTCCATACGGGATAGGGCAAAAAATTCTGGCCGGTGTACAAAATAAAAATCAACTTGATTTTCCTGAAATATTATACGGTAATTATGTGAAATGAAAGAAACGATCGCAAAGCGACGCTTTTTTTCTAATCAGCGAGGGGGTGAGGGGTGGGAGGAAGGAGGATGGTGCAATGGGACTAAATAGTCGACATCACCGAAAGAGACATCTGTGACCTGTACTGATTTCTTTTTTTTCCGGCGGTCCTACATACCAACTTTTAACTGCCTAGCTCAATTTTGAGGAGAGTTATGCAAGGAACAAACTCAAAACAAAGAAAAACCAAACAAAAAACTACGTTTTCGGGGTTGTTAGGGGTTGAAATGAGACTGAAAAGTAGAGACCCATAAAAGGCGCATCTGTGACTCCTATTCAATCTATACGCCAAAGTTCAACCTCCTAGCTCAATTGGGATGGGGTGGGGGAGGGAGGTATGCAAGGAACGGACCTAAAAAATTTAAAAAAAAACGACAAAAACCAACATTTTTGGGTTGTAAGGGGGCGCAGCGCAATTGGTCTGAAGAGTCAAAATTCCCAAAAAAAACACGTCAGTGGCCCTGACGAAATCTACATACTAAGTTTCAACTTTTGAACTCAATTTGGGGGGGGTAGGGGAAGAACAGCTCTTTTTCAAGGCCAAAAAAGGGAACCCTCTCCTAATTAACCTGGAAGGCTGATTTTTAGATATGTTATACAACTTTGGATTGTCTATTAATTAGCTTAAAAAGGAACAATTTTTGCGAAAAATTTATGAATTTTGATCTGAAGTCATCGCCTCTACAAAATATCAAATCCGCCCCTAATCAAAGCCTATTTCCCAAATTTGATCGATTTCCGTTGATATTTAGCTGAGCAAATGATTTTTAGTTTCGAAAAAAAAAAATTAATATCAAACATGGTCAAATATGGTTGTAATGGTCTTGTGAGCCTCCGAAACGAATTGGTTGATATTCCTGCTCTCATCCGCCGCAGGTTGGTAGGCCGTAATAGCCTAGTTTTCATTGACAGTTTGGTAAATCTGCATATAATATCGACCATTGAACAAATTTTGTTTTGTTTAGTTTTGCCTGGCATGAAAATTGAAGGGGCTACAGGAAAATCCTCTATTGGGTGACTTTTAATGTATGATGTGCTTGTAGCCCCTGCATTTCTGATGTTGGGTTAAAAATGAATAGGACGAAAAATTGATCTAATTTTAATGTACTATTCATTTCCATTATTAATTTTTTTTCATTCAACATTCAGCAATAACGCCTTCAATTTTGAACTTAGGCTAAAAACAAACATCATTAAAACGTGCCAAATTTTGTCCTTTTTACCACATCTTATCCTAGAAAAATTCATTTAAAATTTATTCATTCTTTTTTGGTGTTTTCCAGTGTTATTCACAGTTTAAGTCTTGACAACCTGTACTTCGAGTTAAAACTTACCTGTATACAAAATTTTATTATCTAGTTCCCTCAGGCGACTTCAATGTATTTCTGAAATAGGTTTATTTTCGAAAGAACTTGTGGAACAATATTTAAATACCCTGTATCAGTTTATAGAAAGGTGTAGTTTGAGATGCTGACTCAAGCTGGATGTTCATATTTGAGCAGAAAAGACATTGATATATTTGTTTTAAAAATTTGCTCGAATACGACACATCCTAAAAAAAATTTACTTGGAACAAAAATTGCAGAAAATTAAACTTTTAATTAACACTAGTTTTATAATTTTCTTCAAGTGATCAATTTGCGGTATGGCCGAAATTTTTGTACTTCAATTACAAAAATCTCGATTATAACGACAATTGCTGACCTTTTCGAAAATTTTAGGACACGTTACCGATTGAAAATGTAATCTTCTATAATTTTTATTCCAAGTATATTTTTTCTAGGACACGTCGTTCTCGAGTAAATGCAGGAAATGCGATGTTTTATTACCGTCGTTTGAGAAATAATCGAATAGCGCAACTATCCAGCGAAATTAAGCATAACAAAATGCATTCAAAGAGGAGAGAATTTCAAAAAAAAAAACTTTTCGATCTGTACGAAGGAAACTTCCTTTTTTTTTTTTTTGAAAAAGGCCCTAATTGAAGAGCCCATTGCAGTGCTGCTGAAGAAACAGGAGAGCTGAAATATTACGTGAAAGTATTTCAATTCAAATCGCATGGTACATGATTGAAACAAAAATAGCCTAATTGAAGAACTTTATTTTTATCGATTTTTCTAGCGAATGGTCTTTCCTTTTTCTGCTTATTCGTTAAAAATTTGATATTTCCTTGGTAGAGGAAATCTTCAAAATTTTCAAAGCAGATTGTCACTTTATTTTCAAAATGAAAAGAAAAAAATTTTGAATGTTCAAATAAACTAAAATTATTAATAGTTTTAGCTTGAAAAAAAAAAAACGAAAAAAGTTTATTAAAATATCTAATCAAATTTTACAAAGTCTCGAAGGTATTTTCATTAACTCGCTAACGTTGTCAGCATTGATATCTTCAAAGGTCTAGAAAATATCATTTCGATTATCTGAATTCAAATTTTCCATTTTAAAGAAACGAATTGCTTTCGAAAACTAATTTCCTCCTACTAAAAAATAAATACGACTAACAAATCTGAATACGTTGTAGTATTTCTTTACGGCTTGTATTAAAGTCGGATTAAAATTTAACGTTGAACAAGAAGGAAGGAAAAAACATCTAGTAAACCATAAAAATATCCATTAATGAAATGGTAGATTAGCGGAGATAACGATGGGAAAATGTTTACTATACAAATACGATGTTTGGTATTTTTTGTGAGCAATCGCTAAATTCGACGCTTTTTCTTTTAGTCTCGTTTGAAAACAACATTGTTATTCCCTTAAGCGATGCTCATTACAAGTAGAAATACGTTATTTGATTTGACATATCGATTCTTGTTGAAAACCATACAACATAACATAAGTACAAGTAGGTCTAGCTACATATATATGTACGTTCGAATACCGTACCTACTTACCTGCCTACACTACATATAAGGTAGTGAAAAAAAAAAAAAATTTGCCACAATTTAACAGTAATTGTCGAGTAAATGTATATATAGTTTACTTTCGATTAGTACACGTCGATGGATTTCAATCAGATAAAACTCACTTTTAGGATGTATATAAAAACGCAATCTCGATATTGCCAACGCAACGTACATAGCCAGTCTCTTGTAGATGGCTACGATTTATTCGACGGCGAGATGAGTCGAGTAAACAAAAAATCTTTCGTCAGGGAAAACCTTTTTATTGTATAGGAAAGGAAACCGCACGAATGTAAATAAATTAAACGTACCTACTACCTACTGCCAATACGAACGAGCAATACAACCTGATTGGATCAAATCTATATTGTGGAGGTAATTTCATCTACTATAGTTTTTGTTTCTTTGTATGACCATTAATCGAAATCCTCTTGTACGGTTTTGTACATACCAAAGTAATGTCGAAGTATATGCCGATTTAAATTAGTAAACAAATGCAAGTTGTAAACATTAATCATTGGTTTATCGACGAGTTCGAGCAACTATGCCATACCGCCTTCCAACTTGCGAAGTTTGTATGGTTGCTTGGTTGGTAAATTCGACTTGACGGTCGACGTTATAATTCTGGCGTAATTTATGCATTAAAAAGCTCTTTTTGCGAGTTTTTTTTCTCTTTTTATCTTTTTACTTTACATTTTCATTTGACAACAGAACAGGTGCGTACTTATTTCATTTTGAAGTCCAAACCATATAGTATAAAAAGTTTGAACTTAAGAATCGTATTTACACGAGTATTTTGTTGGTCAACTATGTGCAAATACCTGAAATCGATTTTCTATGAAGTTATCCGCATTGGAGAGTTCATAAATTAGTATCTATAGAGATTTCTTCCTGTATACAAAACGAAAGTTAACTTTCAATACATCATTTGTTATACGTACATTTAAATTAGCATTTTTAAAAAATGCTAATTCAACTGGAAAGCTGCGATGAAAGTTTATATAAGGTAAGGTGTATTCTAAACGTATTTAGGACCTTGTAATGAAGACCTCGGAGACTAAGAAATTCTGAGCAAACTCAAATTTTAGTTTCATTTTGTATATACTCTTAGTTTCTGGCGTAAAGATTGCCTTTGTACAGGAAAAAACACCTTGTGTAAATATTCGGTTTGATTAAACCTCGTATGATATTATAAAGCATTCTTAGAATTTTAAAAATAGTTGAATATGGATCTAAGGTATCCATACTTGGTGGATTGAAATTGTTTTCTCAAAACAAAAGTTCGGAGCTTGAGTGAAATTTTTTTTATGTTCTAAAAAATTGAAATAAGAGTGTATTCTGACTGATTCGATTTGACTTGTAGGGCTCGATTCGCAAGATATGTTCACCAACTTTTTTCCTTTGCTGTGCTCATCAAAAATAACGCTCGAACACAACTCAGGAGAGTCAAAATAGAGGGTTTGTGTGAAAAGCGTTCAATAGTCGCTGGGATATTTTTTTTCAAAACGTTAGTTTGGAGCTTGAGTGAAACTTTTTCCTCTGGCTTTGGAAAATCGAGATGAGAGTGTATCCTGACTAATTCGAGGCCGTAGATTATGAACAAGTGCCGGCATGGCGTAAAGGTTAAACCGCGGCTCACTAAACGAGAGGTCATTGGTTCGAATCCCACCAAGGGCAACACGTACATGTAATGCATTGCGTGCATTTAACAACTATTACACGCTTACGTTCCGAGCACTACCAGTCACAACAGAGATAATTAGACAGCACGCCATCTATTATCAGAATCAAAAAGCTTGTAACTGGTTTGAGCGCCTATTCGTGACCCACTGCTGAACTCAGGGTTGTAAAAACCCGGCTAGCGATGCGTTGAGTTACCTGTAGATAGCGTATAAAACAAAGAGGAACTACTACTAGACGTTATGCGGTGTACCAAGTGCAATGACTCGGCAGACATCGGCTTACTTCGGTAATGGTCGTTCAACTTGCGTATTTTTCAGCTGTATAATAAATCAGGGTCTCAACTAAATATGTAATACGAAAATTATAAATTAAACTAATTAAAGTTCATAACATCATTACTTTTTATTTTATTACAATGGACAAAGAAAAGAATTCTTATAAAATATTAATTTTTGGTATCATTTGATAGCGAAAAGATAAGAACAAGTATTAACAATTGATGATTTTTGGTGCCAATCGATTAGGTATTATTTCTGCAATCACACACTCTCATTTGTTGACAGTTATTGTACGAGTGATTACATTGGCATTTGAAAATTACAAAATTTCTTTTGAACAAAACTATTGAAAATGTGCAGTTTTTAATGATAAAATCTTTATTTCTTTCGTAATTTTTCTTCGCTTTGTTCGGATTGATACCGATCCATTTGTTGGTTTTTGAATTTTTACTTACCGAAGGACAAAATGATTTACTACAAATGGAAAGATTTTTCAATTTATTTCTACCTCTTCTTAACAAAATTTCACTATTGCTTGAGTTTTGGAAAAGTACCAGTTTTTGATGAAATTTATTCAGAAATTTTTCAATCTACCACGTTCCACCCCATGAAGATGGGGGAATGGGGGGGATACAAAGCACTTTTATCAGAAAGACATGGGTAAGTCGGAGTCGGCAAATTTCTAGCTTTCACCACCCTCCTCTTCTAAGAAAAAGTCAAGTTTCAACTATCTAACTCAATAGGAGGGGATATGCGTGGGACAGCCTTTTCAATAATAAAAGAGAAAAAAAACACCGTATCTCTTTTCTCAATCAATCTAGGAAGCTGATTTTTGGATATGTTAGGCAGCTTTAGGTTCTCTATCAAATAGTTCAAAAACAAACCATTTTTACAATTTTAGCTCCTCAGCACCTCCTCCCCAAATTTGGTCATTACGGAATTTTTGACCCGAAGTCGTTCTGATACATACGATTGAATTTGGTCGATATAAAACTGGATAAATGATTTTTAGTTTTTTTAGAGGTGGGGAGGGGTAGGAGAGTAATGGTCTCAATAGTCTTCAGGGACCCCCAAACGGATTTTGTTGATACTCCACTTTCGATTTATCACAATTGGGTACATCTACATAGATAGATAGTTCAGCATGGCATGGTTTTCATTGTCAGTATGACATGGAAAATTAAGCTAAAAATTAATATTTTTAAAAAACTCCTGAAAAAAGAGGTACTAGTGGAAACTTGCCTACAAAGGCTATTTCGGATATAAAAGTACCTAATAGATCCGTTTTGAAAAATTTTTGTACTTCGAACTAATTTTGCAAATTGAAAAAATTCGCTCGATGAGCTGAACTTTTTACCACATCGTTTAAAAATCATTTCCCAACCACCACATTTTGACCTCGCCGTTTAAAAATTTCCCGCAAAAAATATTCGATTTACATTCCATTAGAAAAGATGTATTTCCAGCCCAGAACATAATATTAACAGCTGTCTCACCGCGTGTAAAATTGGTATCTTTATTGATATTTTTTTTTGTACGTCGTCTGGTTTCTCTAATATTACAACTACCTTGACCCATGTGCGTGAAATTTTTATGAACTCATTTTACGGATATTTTTCTAGCGCTATAAAAAATATGGTGTAAAATTTTTTTCTCCTTAATGTTCTAGAGGGACTGCGCCATTTTCAATAAATTTTATTCACTTGTAACCTGTGTGCGGAAAGTAAGCTTGATTGGTAGAATTTTCGCGTGACTTTTTGAATAGTATTTATTCGAGTAAACGTACCAGGAATATTTTGTACATGTTTTGCCTATCTGTCATCTAAAAGGTATTGTCGACTGTGGTTCTTGTTAAATGACTTTCGAGTTTCGAGGGTCAACTTGGGATATATCCTATGCGAGAATGTAGTATGTATAACTATATAAAATTTCATCTTTTTCCTTTTAACATCAGTCTACTCGCAAACACGTGCCTTCATTTTGAAAGTTCATTTTTTTTTTTTTGTTAATAATATTAATGATGAAATATTTTCTTCTATGGTACCTACCTACGTGATGAACGTATTATAAATATATAGCTAGGTATGTGTTCTGTACTTGAATTATATGCATAGATATGGTAAACCTTAAAGATGAGTGTAATATAATGAAGGTCTGTTTTTAAAAATCAAAATGTTAGATTTTTCATTTTTTTTTACACGTGGAGCTCGACTGGGAAATTAACTAAATTTAGTACGTATAAAGAGACATGATTTAAAGGACCTTATTCCGTTTTTTTTCCTAACCCTGTTGTTGATATTATCAACAATGAAAATTTCTCGCTCTTTGATTTTGGCTTCTGTCCAAACTTTTTCCGTTACGATTCATTTTTTTTATTTATCTATACATTTGCTCGTTACCGTAGAACGCGGTGCAGTGGCGAAAAAAAGTTTTCATTTTGTCGGAAGGCTTGAAAAAAAAAAAAAAAAAAAAAAGAAGGTAGGTATTAAATTACGATAACAATGATGCCATACCTGACGATCGCGTTCGCAATATGTATATTTTATAGGTAGGTATTATAAACTGCAGGGGAAAAAAGAAGATAACGAAAATAAAATAAACAAAACAATTAAATTCACCGTGATTACAATAAGGATATGTGATTTTTTTTCTAGTTTCAATTCTGGTTCACTTAATATTCTAGTCATTTAGAAAGCTAACGATATCGCTTCGTTTTTGTACTTTTTTTTTTTAATTTAATTGAATACAAACGAGTGAGTTAACAAAATTAGTACTTTTTTTCGCCGAGCTCCGTGACCAACGAACGTACAAGTTAAAATTACCTATGAAAAAGTCCAACATCAAAATGTCGAACGTCATGTGTATGATTTTGACCTGCGACAATAATACCCGAAATTTAATTTCTTTCTAAAAATTGTTCGACTCGGTTCATTTATTTCTCGAAGCGGTAAAATTACTCGAGTAGTTTTTCATAGTCGCGTCTGGTATCGTGAAATTATTTTCGTTTACAGAATACTCGAGTATTTTTTCCAACTCTGGGGAGTTTTTTTCATAAGCTGTTCGTATACGCTTTGAGGTCAGCGAATTGTAGAATGCGTGTACTTTTTAAGAGTAAAAAGTTCAACTTATATAAGTTAGGTAATAGAAATTGATAGTGGATACAGTTCTGCTTGTGACGAGAGGTATGTCGACGTCGTCGTCGTATGCCAAATATTAACAAATTTGTAAAATATCTCGAATATTTCACTCGCACGTATTTTAGGCATTATCGTGATATAAAAGAGGAAAATTATTTTCCATTACTATTTTTTTTATCATGCATGTATTTTTTTTCATCCTCTCGCGTGATATATTGCGTAATAGAGTTGAATTTTCATTCGAAATAACACGGTACAATTGAGAAGGTATACGAATGAAATTTTCATTTGTTTTTTATCTTAGCGAAGGATTTTTCTATTTTGAATTCTGGCGTTTGTAAGCGAGGTTAACGTGCTCTGTGGTGCTAGATGCCGCTGAATGTAGGATTTAGAGAAATATCGCCAGATTCAAGTGACAATGTCCTTTTATCGTGCCGGTATACTTTTTGACAAACTAATGTAAAAGGCAACGTTGCGTTGGTGCATTTGCCAATGTACGTACCAACGTACGTACGTACGTACGCTACGTACCACGTAGACGTACCCGACGAGCAGAGCTTTTCAAGAGTCGTATATGTTATCGCTATGAAAGAAAGAACTGATAGTGTATGTGAAGCGTGGGTTATCTATGATCTTAAAAATGAAAGATGGATAATTATAACGTTGAATCGGGACGTGCTTTGCTTTGTGTAAAATAAATGTTTTGTGCTATTCGTATATATGATATCGTTTTGAAAATCGTACTCGTTTCAAGAGCTATCGCAAAGTGTGGTGAGCTGTCTTTCGTTAATGTAACCATAATGACCACAAAATTATGAGTACAATGAGAATAGAAGTGCTGTCGATTTTCGCTATTTGGATTCGTTCTGTAAATAAAATACTCGTATATACGAATCGACCTTGCTTAAAAATTATTAAAAGTGTTTGTTTATCGAAGAATATCGATATTTTGGCGGTAAAATGAAATACACAGTGTTGTACTCATCTTCTTTACAAAGAATTTAATTCGAGTTCATACTACATCGAAACCATTTTGTGGCCCTAGAAAACCATTACAACCATTTTTGGCCATGTCAGATACTAAATTAAATTTTTATTTATTTCATCCGAAACTAATAATTATTTACTCAGCTCGATGCCAACCAAAATCGATATAATTTGGGAAATAGGCTTTGATTGGCCACGAATTTGATATTCCAGAGTGGGTATTACCTCGCATTAAAATTTATTTATGCCCAAATTGGGGGGGAGGGAGTGCTGAGGAGCTATAATCGCAATTTTTTTTTTTTTGTAAAGCCATTCGATAGGCAATCTAAAGTTGTATAACGTATCCAAAAATCAGCCTCCTAGGTCTATTAGAAGGGCAGATATTAGAATTTTCCCTATTTTTGACGTTGAAAAAAGACTGCTCCTCCACTATCTTCCCTCCCAATTGAACTAGAAAGTTGAAATTGAGAATGTACGCTTAGTAGCAGCTATAGATGTCCCTTTTGGGGGTTTCGACTTTTCAGACCCATTGCGTCTCCTTACAACCCTGAAATGTGGGTTTTCTTTGTTTTAAGTTAACCCCCACATTTTATTCCTCCAAATTGAGCTAGGAAGTTGAAATTTGGTATGAAGATTTAGTATAGGTTCTAATTTCCGTGGTGTTTGGGAAATTCCCTGCTTGCCCGCAGCAGTTGAATAAGACCTCCAACACCTCTCAATGGGTGCAGTGGAGGGTCTTGAGAGTCTTATAAGGGATTTCATTGGAACCAGGTACTTTTCGATTGGTTGTGCCTTTTGGTGGCATCGATTTTTTAGTCTCGCTGCTCCCCCATTGGCTAGTTGGAAATAAAAAAAAAAAAATGGAAAAACCGGGTGATGAATAGATTTTTACTAATTTAGAGTCGTTGAGTTTGAATATTCATTTATTTTTAAACCCGAAAAGTTCACCAAGGTCGAAATAATTCAATAGTTTTGCGTAATAGTGTTGCTTCATTAAAAAATAATTTTAAGGCAGAGAATTTTGGAATTTTTTCACGAAGGTTATCATTTTAAACTTTTGTTACATAATGAGGTTGGCAGCACTGCTATGCAAAACTATCGAACTATTTAGATCAAACTCCACCTTTTTGAGCTAGAAGAAATTTTTGGGTCTGTATTTGAGGTACTGGATTTTTTTTATTAATTTTTTTCTTAAATTGAAAAATATTGATTTTAGTGATCCATACATTAGTGGAGATAGGGGGGCGTGGGGGGATTACGCCGTTCAAATATTAAGCTACGACCCCTACCTCTCCAATGTTTTTGAGAAAATTTAATAAATGATAGTTTGTACGATTAAAAATAATGAAATGTTATTTTCTGGGTGCAAAAAATCTCGTTAAATGTACATTTCGGGCCTTTCACGCTTGGTTTTACGCAATTTTTTTTCGTCGAACTAAAGCACCTCAATATCAAGACATAACCCTTTTTTTTAGAAAATGAACACGGAGGGCTGAACCCCCTTCAAAAATGTTGACCCATCTTCGCCTATGGATCTATAACATTACAACCATCTGGTAGAGGATCGAAAGTGTTCTCACAGTGGACCGAAATTGCGCGTATATTTAGGGCTGTGAGGAGGTGTAATGGGGCTGAAAAGTCGAGACTTCCAAAAGGCTCATCGAAGATCCCTACTAAATGTACATACCTAATTTCAGCTTCCTAGCTCTATTCGGAGGAGAGTTAGACCAGGAATAAATTCAAAAAACTAAAAAAAAATGAGAAATCTTGACCAAAAGATCACATTTCCGGGGCTACGAGGGGGTGCAAGAGAACTGAAAAGTCAGGACCCCCAAAAAGCACATTTAGGGCCTGTACTGAATGTACATACCAAATTTCGACTTCCTAGCTTATTTTGGCGGGGAAATAAGGAAGGAAAAGCCCTTTTTCGTGGTCAAAAAGCAGAAAACCCTTCATATCTCCCCTCCTAATTGATCTAGGAGGTTGATTTTAGGATATATTATACTAGTTGGAATTCTCTGTCGATTGACTTAAAAAGGAACAATTTTTGTGTTTTTGACCCTTCAGCACCCCCTCTCCCAAAATGGGGAAAACTGAATTTTTTACCCAAGGTCTTCGCCACTCATTTAAGTATATTTAATGCTCCGCTGAATTGAGCCAATTGATCGAATTGGAACGATTTTTGTCATTATCGAACAGAATAAATGATTTTAATGTTGGGAAAAAAAAAAAATAAACTGACATGGCCACAAATTGTCTTAACGGCCTTCTAGGGCCCCAAAATTGATTTTTATTGGCATCCCCTCACCGTCGTTGATCGATAGACTATAATAGCTAGGTTTTCAGTGACAATATGGCGTAGAAAATTAGGCTAAAAATGAACTAAAGAATAGGGTAACTCGTGTATTTGTGGCTTCAAAATTTTCGCGTAAAAATGGAAATTTTTTAGCGTGAAAAATAACCAGAAATTTAAAAAAAAAAAAACCGATCAACTTACTAATTAAAAAATTAAGCATTGAAAAACCCTCGGTTATTTAACTGGTCAACCGAGCGTCGCCAACACCACTAGTTATTACGTAGTTCTTACGATCATTATTTTTCTGAAAATATGTGCGCGCCAAATTTAGGTAAATGATCATGCATAATTTTGTTACCTGTCGTTTCGTAAAATAGGTTGTCCAGCAGGCAGTGAATGTAGTGAAAGTAGTGAAAAAATAATGAAATTAAGTTGAAGATTGCTTAAACGTAGTGAAAATATTGATAAACTGCTGTTTGACAAGTCTATTTTGTATTAATTTCGAACATACGCTTGTAACCAAAGAAATTTTCGCCCATCACGCTAATCGTTCCACTCGACCAATAGTTTACACGTTAATAGAATTGCATAATCGGTTCGCCGCAAAAACGAACTGATCGAATTCACGAAGAGAACACACATACTCGAACTAGATTGAAGAAATCTCTTTATTAGTACGAGTGAATTTTTTCGCGGATTGGAAGAAGGTTAGGGATGATGTAAACTATTTTTATTTTTCAAATGGTAGTGAAAAAACCCTGATAGATGGTGCAAAATTAGCTGGTGAAAAAGTAATGATTTTCTGCTCTCAAAATTCGTAATTATATAAATTATCGGTTATTTTCTAGTAAAGCGAAGTTTAGCGATTGAAAATTTTCCAAACTTGCTCAAAGTACACATATGTTTCGAAATTAAAATACCAATTTGTATTTGTAAAGATGGTTGACCTTCAACATTGAACATAGGCAACTAAATTGAAATTTCAATCACGAACACTTCATCATTTTAAGAAAATTGTAACGTAAATATTATTCGGCTTCTTTGGTAGGTATTATCGAACGCGTTAGGATATTCGCTAGCGAAAAGAAACATAAACCGTATGTTAAAATTCTCCTGGCGCAGTGGCAATGTACTCGTTCGTATGGTATAATAAAGTTGCTCTGTAGGCATTTTGATTTTTGGCTTGCACGTGTAATTCGAAGATACCGCGGCGTTGTGTCGAGTCTCATGCCGAGCACAATCTCGAAAATACTCACGCGTAAGCGTATTTTAAATGGTGAAAATTTAGTTAAAGAAATCGAAGAATACCCTAAATTGTTTTATCTTTTTTCCACTGAGTAAAACTTTTTTTTTTTTTTTTTTTTTTTAAAAAAAAAGTAAAAAAAAAAAAATTTTTTTTTTTTTTTTTTTTTTTTCAAATGGTGACAACATAGTAACGCTACGAGCGTAAGTCAAGCAATTGTTAACAAGGTGTCGTTTTAAGCTATCGTGTTTCTTGTTCAGTTGGATAGTTGGGTAGATGGTGGTGGTGGTGGTGGTGGTGGTAGATACGAATGGAACGTGCACATTGTACAATTCAACTGTATATTAGGTAACTTTGCACTTTTGGAATTGATTTGAAAACTTACCAGTATCTTTTAAAAGAAGAAATTATTGGTTAAAAAAGTTACATTAACGAGTTTACAACTCTACTATTCGTATATACGTACGTATAAGTCTATAGGTACGAAGATGAACATATGTATCGTACGTACGCCTGTATAAGGGGAATTTTTTTCCATCAGGATATGCTCAGTTTCACTATGGTTTACCACGAAGATTTTATTGAACTGATTAAACGTATAGAAGAGAAAAAAAAAAGTTTCTATTACGTAGCCTTTCTTTTGATAACTACGAATAAACTATTTGTTGTTCGTACTGCTACGTCGTGTTAAAGGAAACGAGATCAAATTCACGTATTTAAATGCGTAGCTAGGTTAAGTAGGGTATAATATTGTTAAAATAAGAAATCATTATTTCTGGTGCATAAAATTTTACGCCTTATCAGCATCGTAACAGGAACGAGCGTGAAATTATCATAATAGGGCATAATCGTACTGATCTGGGTATTAAAAACAAAACACCTCTTGTGTATAATACATTCGAGATAGATAGATACCTCTACCCTACCTACCTATACACTATAATAAGATTAAAAAAGATGATTTCGCTTACGCGTTTACATTAGGTAGTATTTTTCATCGTCGTTCGAGTACGAAATTCCCGAAGCGAAGCGTGTGCGAAAGAAATTTGACATAAGCAAAAAGGAGAAAAACTAATGTTGAAAATTCTACTTTTTCCAAATGGCAAGTTCAATTAAAAAGGGCACGTGAAATACGCGTCTGTGTAATGGAATTATCGCGTATACAGTATTTTGCTTGCTCAAAAACGCCACACGTGACGTATCCAAAAACCGAACAGTTCGCGAATAAAAAGTAATACGAAGAGAAATCGCGCCAACGTTTTCTATTTCTTTCTTTTTTCACTCTCTCTCTCTCTCTCTCTCTCTTTCTCTTCTTTTAAATATATCGCTAAACTAGCACCTTGGTACATGATTTCCATACGAAAAACCATCAATAAACAATCTGCGAGTTGGCGGTAAATGCGAGCTCGAGTAGAACACACGCGTAATACATAAAAATTTTTCCGACGAGAACTACACTACAGAGGTATATAGGTACATAGGTGCGTAGTGTTGAGAAATTCCTAGTTCAAATCAAATGCTATATTACCAACTACAGGCTATACCCACCTTGTGAAAAATCCCACAGGGAGACGATTTATCCGATCGTATTTTTATACAGACTGCAATTTAATTATTTTCACGTTTGTAAAACGCTTTCTCTCTCTGTAGGCGTATAGACAATATTTAGCTTCGGGCTGGCATTTTTACTAATAATAGATAAACGAGGAAGATGCTTTTGGTATTATTCTTATTCGACTGATACGGCCGTTGTTTATTTAGCCGTTGTAAAAGAAAATACTCGTCTTATGTATGTGCAAGAGAGTTCGCGTAATGTAATGCCAGACTCCGATTTTTATGAAATTTAGATAATTACAGAAGGTATTTTAAAATTAAAATTTTCGACCGCTGAAATTGATTACTATATGATTTTGTATATTTTTCAAAGATTTTCCTAAAACGTGATAGAGATAACTCGAGTTATTTATAAGCATTACGAGTATTGTTAAAAACTCGTCAGCCATAACCTATTCTTCAGCAGTCTATTTTTGATGGACGAAGTTTAAGGTGAACCTTTGATAAGTGATACGGGACAGAGGTTACTTTTGAGGCAATCAAGTGTATCAAGGACATTTACTTGATTCGCATGCTAAATTTCAATCATCTAGCTGAATTTGTGGTGATGATGAGAACAGGGCAAACTCAAAAAATAGTAAAAACTTCCCAAAAAAAATCCAAATTTTTGAAAAGCTATAAGCAGGGTTGTGATGGGATCAAATGAATCAAACTATCCAAAAGGTACATCTAGGACCATAGCATATGCGGATTTAAGAGGGGGTAGTTAAGCCCCTCGGATGTTGAATTAGAGTCACCCCCCAGGAAGTGTTTCTTTGTACGATGAATACCTAACAAATGACTAGCATTTTTTTTGAATCAATTAAAATTCTCAGAACATCATGAAAATTGATGAAAATATTGAAATTTTAGTAACATGTTGAAACGATTATGCCAAAAACCTCGATCTTTTTTCTTGTAAAATTTACAAAATTGAAGCTAAAACGTTAACGTATGAGCCCTTCTTTCACTGAAAATCCGATTTTTTTTTTCTTTCTTAAGGCCATATTATGCAACAGAGGCCAGAGGCGTATTGAAGGGATAGTTGTTTAAAGAAGAGGTTTTCACCCTATTTCGCACCAAAAATTAAACTTTCCACCAACTCTTCCCCTCCACAACAAAAACATTTTTAAATAGTTCAAACGTAAATATTCATTTCATTTTTTTTGTCCATCATCTTGGTAGCTTATTCCCCCTCCCCACCCTTCCTAAAACCAATTAACCAAACTCCGCCTATCACTCTTAGCTCAATGTGAAGGGGTGACGGTTTTTTTTGTACTGATGAGTGGGGACGCTAGGCTCATCATGTTGAATTACTCCCCCCCCTCCCACCATAATTTTTAATGAAATTTTGAGGAAATGTTTAGAACATCATATTGATGAAAATATTGGAATTTCAGTTGAAACTTTGAGAAATACTACTTATTAGCCTGATTTTTATTCCATATTGTTGATGAAAATCAAGTTATTACAGACTATTGACCAACTGCATACGGAGGAGGAGTATCAATGAAATTTATTTTGGGTTTGTGAAACACAGTCAAGGTCACGTTTGGCGGTGTTACATATTTATTCCGTTTACTTTCATTTATATCCCCACTTTCCCCAAAAATAAAAATCATTTTCTCAACTCGATACCAACCAAAGTTGATAAAATTTGGGCAGCAGGCTTCGATTGGTGACAAATTTGATATTTCTGAGTAGGGATGACCTTGGGTCAAAATTCAGTTGTGCCCAAATTGGAGGGGGCAGGGATGCTGAGGAGTTGAAATGGCAAGAAATTTTCTTTTTTAATCTAATCGATAAAGAATCAAAAGTGATTTAACATATTTAAAAATCAGCTTCTTAGGTGAATTAGAAGAGGAGAAATGAGGGCTTTTCCTTTGTTTTGACTTTGACAACGGGCTACTCTACATATATCTTTCCTCCAAAATGAGTTAAGAGGTTGAAATTCAGCATGCACTTTTAGTAAGGCTTGTAAAAGTGATTCTTTGAAATTTCGAGTTTTCATCTCCATTGCAGCAGCTCACAGCTCCGAAAATATAGTTCTTTTTGGTAAGTTTTTCTTATTTTTTCGAATACATATGTGCCATACTTTTTTCAACCTCAAATTGAGCAAGGAGGTTTAAATATTTGATGTACAAAATTTAGTAAAGGTCCTAGATATGCCTTTTTGGGGCCTTAAGCTATTCACTTCAATATCTGTTTGCACCCGTACCACTGTTCGAGAAAAAAATCTGAATTTTTTTCATTGAAAATTTTATTTTTTTCCAGTATATGTCGACTTTTTTTCATTGAAAACAAAAATCGATCATTCAACCAGCTTTCCTTCCTCACAAGAAAAACAATTTTAACCAGCTCAAATGTACACAGATACACTTATATTTGAAGTATTATGTTTGTTTTGCTACGCTGCACGTTGCGCTGGTGGCTTAGCCACCCCCCCCCTTCTACAGATCAAACCACTAAACTTTTCCTACATTTGGAGGGTATATAAGTGTAGTACAAACTCGAAAAATATCAGAAAAAAGAACAGAAATCCAATTGGAGGGTAAGGGAGGAGGTGGTAAAAGCTGAAGTTTGAAGTTTAATCACTGAACTCAATTTAGAGGTGAGTCAGCCGAGGAACCAGATTTTTCACGGTCAATGCCATACGTTGGAGGCTGGTTTTTGAACGTACACTTTTGCGACTTTGAACCATCAGTACTAGGGCGTTTCAATTTTAGGTTTTTTTTTCGAAAGTTAGAGAGAGTATGGAAAAAAGTTTGCAAAATGACGTCAAATGAACGTGCTACAAATTTGGGGTCTCTAACTTGACCCTTAACTCACCCCCTTTTGATTTAGGATTTCAAAATTTATATAAAAAATAGCATGTTTTTGGCCTAACGTGTCATAGCAGACCACATGAGACCAAAAAAAATTACAAAAATTTTGTTTTTTTAAATTCTATTCAAACTTTTTTTCTTATTTATAAAAATTTAATTTCTTCTCTAAAATTTTAAATTAATTTTTAACATAAAAAAAATTAATTATTTTTAGATAAAAACTAAGTATAATTTAAATATTTATATTTTTTTTATAATCTCATATACCTTCTACGGTCCCAAAACGGATGTATGTTGATATGTTCACCTATCGATAGTATGTAATAGCCTCGTTTCCTTTTACAATGTGGCAAAGTAAATCAGACTAAAAATATAGGTTAAAATAGCACTCGAATGTATCAGATCGAAACTACATTTCAAAATGAATACACCACCGGGAAATCTACAATCAAAATTTCAACTGTCAAAACTTTTAAATAAATTTAAAAAAAAATTGCAAAATTGGTAAAAAATATTTTTTATTATTTCGTAACTTGTACATGAGTTATTTATTGATGAGCAACGCAACATTTTCCCAACATTTCAGCTCGAAACTGACCAAAATCAGTGAAATTTGAGTAGTAGGGTTACTCTGAGGATAATTCGATATTTTTGATTGGGGATAACTTTGAGTGAAAATTCAATCACGCTCAAATTTTATGGGGGGGGGGGGG